>JAQFYB010005449.1:0-14037 GCA_034694085.1 Pogonognathellus longicornis | reverse complement strand
ATATTTTAGCGGTCACTCATGCGCAATAAAAAATGAGCAGAAAAAACGCTTCTGTTCTTTTGGAATGTAAGACCCTATTATATAAATCTGACTTAGGGAACTTTAATTCACCTTCGCTAATATTATTTATAAAATATTAAAATACTCAGTGAGTAATTCAGTCCAACTAAAATATGATCTGTTGAGATCAAAACTGAAATTATAAGCGAACTGCGTGGGCAATTTATAACTTTTATAACAACCAGCAGCTTTTCTGAAATATTGGGCATAGTCGGTTTTAGAGTATTTTAGAGTAAGTAATAAGCGGACATCCGACTTGCATGCTTTAACATGTTTTAACGGAAGTACATATAACTCCAAGCCTTTGGATATAATATAGGTATTACGTTTTTAACCTATAACTAGTCGACATTCAAAAGTTTTTGGACAAGTTTGACATTTTTTTAATGATTTTGACTAATTTTGACATGTTTCTTGTTTTAAACCATTTTTAACATTTTTTAAAAATTTCGGACAATTTTTAACATTTTGATTTGATTTTCATGGTCACATCAAATCAAAGCTATGCCCAGGGGCATGGAAGTAGGGCACGTGCTCCTAAATTTTCAAAAATTTAGGTTATATTACCACACACAAAAGTACACAAAATCACAAAAAAATGTGTGATACGCGGGAGTAAAATGTATTTTATTTTGACCCTAATTAGTTCAATGTTTTGTTTGTCATCCCGGAAGCCAAATTCTGGATGCGGCCCTGTTTTATATTCCATTAGACACCCCACATTTTTACTATTTTGCATACAAACACATTACGAAACTATGGTGTGCAGTTTAGAGAAAGGACTAGCAGGTAAATATTAGGTGTGTATTTTGATCTATCTGAAGAAATTTTACACACATGAGCTAAATAACATTTTTAAACCTAATTTTTTGAGCAACTTCATATACGAAATGATTTACTGCCAGCCACACATTGGATGTCATATACCCAGTTGCCATAAAACAGGTTTTATTACGATTTGCTGGGAAAATGTGCAAATTTGCATAGATTTAGAGCTGTTTTGAGTTTTTTACGATAGAAATAATTTTTTCCATGGAAAACTAACGTCTCAGCCGTTTTAAGCGTACAATGCTGGACGAAAGATATTTAGGATATTGTGATTAAAAAGAGTATGATTACTGCAAAGAGACTCAAATTTGCAAATTTACCCATGTTTTTAACATTATAAAAACATTTTCTACTTACAATAATGCTATTTAAAAAAATATGTTTTTCGAAAAAATCATAATACCAATACCATTAAGTTTAAGAGTTTAAGCACTGCGAATTTATTCATGTTATTATTTATTTTATAGCCTGATTTATATTAGCAAAAAAATCTGTATTTTTTTGTTAATTTTTACAGTATTTTTTTGCGGGGCACCCGAAGACCCCTGGGAAGTCAATGGTACCAATGGAGGCACCCGTGGGGCTGACAGCCCCGGAACCCCCGTACTTTTTCCAACCCCGCTTCTATCTAATATTCACACATATACTTATATGGTGAGTATGCAATAGTATTTTTATGGTAGCTCTTAATGCATTGATTCCACTCAGACATTTTATTATTTTTCTATTATTAAAATTCATTCAAGATTCAATGAATTTGCTGGGGAAGTATTTTTGTACTCTGCAATCTTGCAGTATCAACATTTCTACAATGAAGATTCAATATGAGTATGCATTGCGATCTATTTCAACCAAGCATGGATTTCTGTAGTATTGTTGAACTGATACATATTTATTGGGACGCTATATAAACTCCATCCAGTACGCCAATACTATGGTAATTTTTCTTTGGAAGCTTTAATTTAGCAGCAATTAATAGCATGCAAAGTACAAGATGTACGTATGTTTGCCTTTACCCTAGATGCACCTATATTATTATTATTACTATGCTTTATAATCAGCATCAGGTCTTAGGTACACTAATAAAGCTCATAATATTTGTTTATTAATTTAATAAATAAGGATGTGAATGCATAAATAAAAATAAATAAAGCGTATTTACTTGCATTTAGTGGCCTTACCGTACCTACTCAAATACGAATAAGTACGTACGTAATACTCAAATCGCATTGGATGTTTTTATAAGTTCAACAAGAATTGACAGTGATTATATAATAATGCGTAAAAAATTGTTTAATTCAATTAAATTTATCAATTTCAATTAATTGATATTAACATGCAATTGTTTAATTGTTGTACATTGTTTAGAGTCTGGCGACAAGCCTCTAAAACTTAAAACTCATGGCCAGGGTCTAAACTCCGAAGCAGGCTCTAACGTACGGGAATCTGTTCATCATTCTCTGACGTACGAAAGTCCGTACACCAGACTCTAATGTACGGGAATCATGTATTTTAGTTACTTATTATGATAGGTATTCATTTTATGACGGAATGATAATGCAATTATTTGTGTATATTGAATGATGAATGTTGAAAGTTGAAACGGATGTAGCTCTGTATCTACGTCCTACGTCATTCGTGGTCTCATTATTTTCTCTCAACTCATATGCTTGTGCTAGTGCTTGTGCCTGGGCCCACTTTTCTGCGCCCAGGACCGCCAATGGCCATGGAAAACTGTTTGGGTGCCCTATGATGACAGCATCTTGTGTCAAACCCGCCCTATCCCATAGTCCAAAATGTAGGGCGCCCAGGTCAGGGTAAAATACGTCAGCATAGTACAATACTAACACAAAAAATATAAAAAACATATCAATTAACGTCATATGTCATAGCATTTTTTATAACTTAACTTACAAACTTGCAATTATGTAATTCGCCGTCTTAAAATAAATGTAAAGCTAATTAAATTATATTTTCATTCTAAGTCAGTGTTGCAATTATCAAGCAGTAATAGTAAAAATCACAAGGCAGTCTTCAGTTTCAGTAAGCACCTATACTATATGCAGTGCATTATTATCTATAAAGCTAGAAACTTCGAAGAATGCTTGTTCCCACGTGCTTTTGAAAAATAATGTTTTATTGTAATTCAACTCTCCACAAAGCTACAGAAGATGCGTTGGATTTATCAATTGCTCTATTCATTAACTATCAAAATTTCTGTTCATACTGATATAGCTAATAAATCTACTAGAAATTTAAGCTTGTGTTTATTGTGCTTTTATGCTTGACTTATGTAGTCTTTCAGATCCGATGGTCCGAATCAAAATTGTTTGGGCATATATGGGCGCCCATGGTCGCATAGATGTTGAAAAAATACCCGCCTAAGCCCATAGTGAAATTGTTTGGGCGCCCATGGTACTTCAACGTTGAACCAAACCCGCCAAGACCCCTATGGGCCTGCGGGCATGCCCAAGCCCATGGACTAAGCCCTGGCAAGTCTCTAGCTTGTGGTGACTCGAGTTGTTCAATGCAATGTTTAGGGTTGAGCTTTGAACAACAACAACAAGGTAAGGTACCTTGTACATTGTACTGATCGTAATGTTCTCCTTGCTGGTGTAATGCAACTAGCATAATTGAGCGTTATAGTAATAATAATGTGTGCATGTAAATCAAGCATGATGCAAAAGATGATGAAAGAATAATATGCATTCACGTAATCAAAAAGTGTATCTAACGCCGTGTTTTTTCATTAGACGATTGTACTAGCTGCTACAATAAGGCAAGACGAATAACAGGTTGGTTGGCCATAGCGATTAGTTTCTTGAATCTAAAAGGCAAAAGGCATATAAAAACTTAGAATGGAAAATACAAAGTGAGTATCAAAGAGAAGAGAAGGAATAGTTGAGGAAACGTGACACAACGATAGACAAGCAACTACAAACTTATTTAATTTTGAGAGTCAACTTTACTAATCGCACACACCAAACAAACTAAACACAATCTCATCTCAGTCTCAAGTCCATCCAGCAAATCCAAATTATAAATCTGGCCTTGGGTTGTTTTTAGTGTTATTGTAACGCATTAGTAGTGTCACTGAATTAGTAAATCCAAACAAAAAACTCCTTACGTACATACATGTACTGAGTGCCGACAACAAATACAGAAAGATACAAAGCATTGTTAAACGTGTAAGTACATCTTTCATTTATCTAATTGCAGCTAGTAAAAACACAGCCTTGAATAATAGCCCTATAGCGTTTTTAACACATAGAAACCCAATCTGGCAAAACAGTTCGGATCAGACTAGTGTGTATAGTCATAGTCTACTTTTACTTGAAGGTAGAGGTATGCTGTTACTACAAACATTAAAAGCTTTAATGCATCGGAATTGAACTCATAATTTTACAACAGCCAAATAATGATTTAATGTGTTTTTAGTAAGTTGAATAATAAGATAATAAACACAGATACTGATAGCAGCTATCTAAAGATTAAAAGTTCATTTGAATGGAGTTCAAATTAAACTGGTTTCACTCATCCCATAAAATACAAAATCTGAAACAATCTGAGCAATAAACATGTTGTTAACACACTATTATGGATATTTATGAATTATTGTCGTTTCATTTTTCAAACTAAAATAAAATATTGGCATATAATTTATCCATGTGTTCTATCATATATCTTAATGTGTTCTGATTTTGTGAAGACTGAGATCGTCAATGGTGCGAGCTCTAACCTTGAATTTTGTATTATAGGTACTACATAATTTTAACTTATAGGTATTACACTGGCATTGACATCACAGTTATAATTAGTGTCCACTCGATTTCCATATTCGTATAAATGTAATATTTATATAGTTGTTGTGCGAAGGATATTATTATATTATTATTATGTGTCAGAACTGAAGAGTTGAGAGTGAAATAGACAAGTGGCACAGTCAGAACAAAATGAAGTGCAGATTGACATTCTCAGTTGTCATATTATTATTCAGCAGTTGAGTTCTATAGTGTACCCAGCCAGAGTAGTCTTACGGCTTGGGCATTCAATTGAGAATTGACTGTAGACAGCAGAAGTTCGCCTTACAAATTCATCTCATAGTGCCCCATTAATTTGGACGTGTATTGTACATTTATTTCCAGATCTGATTACCTATCTGAGGGACACCAAATAAAAGCGACTTCTCTACTTTGGGGTATCAGCGTAAGTGTGGATTGACGGACATCATTTCAAGCAATTTCTGGACACTAATAATGGCAGTGCTAGGTTATTTGGTGTTCGGGTCGCTGGTGGCCGTCCTGGGCTACTTGTTGCACAAATATTTATCAAAAATGAACAATTTTTGGCCAAGTCGGGGAGTGAATGCCTTGAAAATGGGAAATTTCATTTCAAGAGTTTTCGTGAAGCAACAAACATTTCTTGAGCTGGACGAGGTGCTGTACAAGCAACTGCCTTCGACTCCTTATGGTGGCTACATGGAGGTCAACACGCCCGTGCTATTTGTAAAGGACCTGGAGATCATAAAACAAATTTGTGTGAAGGACTTTGACCATTTCGTGAATAGACGCTCATTTAATGCCACTGACAAACATTGGAACCACATGCTCTTCAATAAATCTGACCAAGAGTGGAAGGATTTGAGGGCGACGATGAGCCCAACTTTCACAACAGGCAAAATACGACGGATGTTCCCCATTCTGAGGGAATCCTCCAACAGACTAACTAACTACTTGAAAGAAGTCATAGTCAAGAATAATGGATTGGTGGATTTGGAGGAAGAACTTGGAAAGTATGCCATGGACGTCATTTCTTCGGCTGCTTTTGGAATTGAGAGTGGAATTTTTCAAGACCCCAATTCCACTGTCATAACAATGTCCAAGAAGTTGCAGTTGAAATTTAGCCCTCTGGTTATGATACGATTCTTTTTATCCATGATGTCGCCGATTTTGGCCAAAATATCCCAATTTAGAGTTATCGATCTCGAAGCCGACGCCTTTTTCACCAAAATATTGAAAGACTCAATTCAACACCGAGAAAAATCTGGGGAAAAGCGAGACGACTTTTTGCAATTGATGATTGAAACGAAAAATGGTCAAAGTGAAAAAGAAAAAGAGGTTGAAGAGATGGACGCTTATGAAAAAGATGCTCAATTGTCACAGGATAAACGGAAAAAGGCGGAGATTGATGATGACATTATCATCGCCAATTGCATTCTCTTCATATTTGGTGGATTCGACACAACTCAATCAGCGCTACTTTTTGCTGCGTATTCACTTGCCCTCAACCCAAACGTGCAAGAAAAACTTCGAAGAGAATTGGAGGAAGCAGCGGAGCAAAACGATGGAGAATTGACTTATGACAAAATTAATCAAAGCGAATATTTAGACAAAGTTGTCAACGGTAAGTCAACTGCTGATAATAATCATTCATCACTACTCGTCAGCTCAGAAAAAACATTTTTTTTATCGTATTTTGACTAATTTCATGTTTACAGAAACTCTGAGAATGTATCCCCCCGCGGTGAGAACTGAAAGAAAATGCACTAAGGATTTTAGTATTCCTGATACAAAGATCGTTGTGCCTAAGGGAGCAATTATAGGAATGCCTGTGTATCAACTTCATCATGATCCAACTCATTTTCCTAACCCTGAGGTATTTGACCCCGAACGATTTTCACCAGAAGAAAAATCCAAACGTCATCCTTATGCGTATATGCCCTTTGGACATGGTCCTCGCAACTGCATTGGTATGTATTAATAAAATATCTCTTCATATGTAAATGTAAAACATTTTGTGCATTTAATAAGTAGACACTGTTTGTAGTTTTGATGACACATAATGTGTAAATACTCTAAATACCTACAGTTCACGTTATGCAGCATGCACATTATTCATCTGACAAAAGTATTCAAACAATTACTAATTTTATTTTAGCTAACCGATTTGCATTGACTGAGACTAAAACAGCTATTGCCAATTTGGTGTTGAATTTTGACATTGAGCCGTGCAAGAAAACTACGATTCCAATGGAGTATGACAAGAAAGGGTCATTGAAACCGGTTCATGGGATGTGGCTTAAATTGACTCCAAAAAATTAAAAAATGATTTACCCATACAACTGTTTTGAATGCTAGATTAGATACTAAAATGTAATTTACTTCGTGGGTGATTGTGGACATGATGGCTTTCTATGAGTTTATTTGCATTTACACATATTCTATTCTTTAATAAATTCAATGTTCTTTATGATTATGAAGGATCTGTAAGCGTTTAAAGCTTATTGATCCACAACAAACGAATTGTATGAATGACGAAATTAAAATTGTGCAACAGAAGTATTAATATAAAGCCAGTGTACATATTGCAATAAAAGTACGCACACGAGTGAAAGGGAGTTGTGACTCAGAAAACAATTGTAAACCATTACTGTATTTAATAATTAATATTTTCGTTGACAATGTAATACATAATGTGCGAAATGAAGAATACGGATTATAAATAAATAAGTTTTAATAAAAATGTGGTGAATCCGATTTTAGGGTTCATCTTCGTAATAATAGTAGTAGTAGTAACTTGCAGGACCGCCTTCCTCTGACCCAGTTTCATTACTGTCATCAAGGTAGGATGAATTGCTCGCATCTAAGATATACTCCAAAATGGCTTCGAAAATGATGTCGATGAGTTCTGCTCTGAGACCTTCGGTTGACAGAGCGGTGCGGTCTTCAATTAGGTAGCAGATGTCGTCAATGGGCATATCCAACAACTCATTTAACTCTATAGTCTCCACAATCGACTCCACTGCGCTTTTATACTCGTCGAAGTACAAGGCACTAAAATGCACAGAAATAAAATGAAAAAAATAAAAAATTGCAAGATTCACAGAAATCAGGTCCGTTCTGGGCCAGATGTGCGAAAAAGAAATGTTAATCTTACAACTGATAACACTGCAACTTCTTTTCGTACAGCAATGCAATGTTGTGACAGTGCACTCGTTCATTTTTCATTGGATTATGATCATTCCAGTAAAGCCAAATGGGATCAATATTTGCATCTGAAATCCTCAAGTTGTATATAAGGTCTTCCACCACACACATGTAACGCTCCGTTGTTTCCTCCGCAGTTTCATTTTCCAAATTCTTAATTCATTTAAAAGTTCATGAACTATTTCCAATTTCACAGTCACGTGACTGCAGTTGCAAAAAATAAAAGCAAAAGTGGAATTATTATAAGAAACTTACGTAGCAGTCTGGTACGGAAGTCAATACAGTTTGATTGTAGGTTTTTCGCTGAACGTTTGGAGGATCCACTTTCTTGTAGTCCACTTTCTGTTTAGAGATTTCATTGTCTTCTTTGTGAGAGGTCTTCTTGTGATCCAAAGCCACGGCAGCGTAAGTTTCCAACAAAACTGACCCCAAAATCAACGCAAGTGCCAATAAAATGAATTGAAATGAGAGTCTCATTTTTCCAATTCGCTTGAATCGAATCGTGATATTATAGTTTTATTTTGCAATTGTAGTTATAAATGTATTATTATAAGTAATGTATAAGAGCAGGTGACGTTTCATAAAATGACGGTTTCTCTAGTTCTAAATAATTAATAAAAATGACAGATTAATGAAATGGATACCAACGTGTTGGAAAATGTAAATTATTAGGATACGAGAGAAGATAATATTAAATATTAACTTAGTAAGCAGAAATAGATCTAACTGCCTAGTCATCTTTACTTTATATAGATTCTTAATTAATGCACTGACAATAAAATTGCCTCACAATAATTGGAAGACTTTTGTTTCTTCATACATATTTGAGTATTGAGTAGTAAGTGCAACTGCAAAGTACCTATCAAATATAAAATTGCAAAATATTCAAATGTTGCGAGATGGCTTGCAATTTTGCATGCAATCATTTACGATTTTTGACTGCTTTAAGAATGGCGACGCAACGAGCCCATATACAGTGCAAAGTCGAATCAGATTCCTTTTTGTTTATAGATAGCGAGAAAATAATTTGAATAAGCAATTTAGGTTGTCTTTGTTGTAACTTCATTTTGTGCTTTCCACACTATCCACACTTCAAGTCTACTTCATGTCATGTCTAAAGTGCACGCACAACAGCATTCACCGACATTTACAATCGAATGGCAGATGGTACAAGGTGACCATTAAATTGGCTGTAGGAACTATCTCTAGTGACGAAGTGGTAAAATAATATTTACTCGGTAGTGAAAGTGAAAAAATGAAGGAAAAGTAAATCCTATATTTGGAAAAAAAAATTCAGTTGCTGAATTTTCCACGTATCAAGTTAGAGCTAGCTGTGTAAGGTGTCATTAATAAAGCATTTCTCCTTCAATTAAATTACTGCTTAAAAATTATTTATATGCACATTTTAAAAATTAATTATTAGCTAACGCTTTGAAGAAGAAAAGCTGATACAGAAAGATGAAGAGGCATACAGGAATTTTCATAACTGCGTGCACTGTTGCATTTGCATTGTAATAGTATATACAAGAATGCAACCAGAAATATCCGTGTCAGTCGTGTCACAGGAATGTAGTATTGAGTGAGGCCATTGAGGGAGTAGAACAGTAGAAGAACCTACAGATAATACCAATACCCACAAAATAGAAACAAGCAGACTAAAAATATTATGAAGGCTAAGTTCTTCTAACTTTAAATAGCTATATAAGTAGTTTAAGTACGTGGTAAATTATCAACATCTTTTGTTAGCAGTTAGAAGCATTTGCAATAGCAAAGTATAACAAATTATTGAGAAATTTAATACCATCTTTTAAATACCTAACACGTTGCGTGATATGTATAACCCGCAAATAGTAAAACATGTTAGCATTATCTTTTGTTAGTTAGCAAAAATCTAAATTCCGAAAGATGCTCTAATATTTTAGTACAGACATACCGTACATCTATTCTGCTAGAGGTGCGACACCGACTATTTTCGGTTCAGCCTGTTGAGTACAAAAAACCGAACACGAATTTTGAGCAAGTCCTGACATAACCGAACCCCAACAGAATTTTTTCGAACATAACCGAAACACAAAATATTCTGTACGGTCGAAATTTACATACACAGTTATTTGGTTTGAATCAATTAAATGACTTAAGTTAATGTAATCATTTTTATCACACTGTGAGCAAATATACATGAGACATATGACCATCGTATGACCGAATCGAAAAGAAAATTGTTTGCAGGCCTAACCGAACTCGAACATTATTTTCATAAGTGTGCCAAACCCAAACCGAACATGAAATTTTTCGAACTTATTTAGGTATCTTGAGGAAAGTTAAAGGACATATTCACACAGTCTTTTCTTGCCAAAACAATAATTAGAAATCATAGCTAGTACACATATTAAAGGGTGTAATTATGCAAGGTTCAAGGTTCGGTTTTATTAACGTGTCATATATAGCCATTTGCATGAACAGTCAGTATGCCTGTGTCGTACAACGTAACGCTGCCGTTACTGGCGATGGCAACTGTATGTATTTCGTAACTCATAAACAGCTGGACCAAATTGGTTCAAATTTCCATAGGTTATCTGGAGGCATCAACAAAGGTGTCAATAATTATGACAACGATTTGTACAATCAAGGGCTTATACAAGGTGGGGGCAATTGCACCGAGGGCAGGGAGAAATGCGAAAGAAAGGCAATTGACAATATGGGAGGGCAATACATGTCAACAATGATGACAACAATTAGGTCACGGGCGTATACAGGTTAGGGGCAATTACTATTAATAAATAAAATAATAAAATTTTGCTATGTATTTCCAGCTAGCCTTCCCCAAAGAAAAATCCTGGGTACGGCCCTGTTATAGTGCTGCATAAATAATTGTCTATGACTGTTAATTTTTGAGTTATTATGCAATAAATATATAGAGCAATATGTAATTTTATGTTTCATTTTATTTGCTAACTCCTCATTCGACACATATCGCAGCTAATAAAAGTCTAATAGCCTATAATACGATTTTAACCCCATTTACACTGATTCACCGACCGGAAATTCATAATTAAGAGCCCCCGTGGGGGTCTGTATTACTAGTATATAAATATCATAATTGCAAATATAAATTTATATCTAACAATATGTCAATTGGTATATTCTTTAACACGTTAGCGACGAATGGCCATTATAATGGTCATATAACGAAAAGGAAATCCCGTATATACCATTTTTTATGGTTCTTTTGCTAACGTGTTAAAATAAAACACCTTTAATCACAATGAAAATAATTGTAGCTGCAACAATTAAATTAAATCATGTTTACATTTATCAAAAAAGATTACATATAAAACACAGTTTAGTAATTGTTTGTCTGAAGGCTAGAAAATACATCACAAGAAGAACGTTTTACGTGAAGTAGGTAACTTAAGTTCAAGTGCGTATCAAGTGATGGATTTATTGTAACGCAATGAAGAGCGGCTGAACATTGGAAATTGGTTTAATGACTAATTGCGTAGGTCGACGACGGTAAACGACACGAGAGCAAATATGAATAAAGTCAGTATATAAATAACTAAAAAAGACTAGGGATATGCACTCGAGACGTTTAACATTAGGTTGAGAATCTATTGTCTTTCAAACTTTCAATGAATATACTCCACGTCCACCACCTCCTTTTACTTAGTCGTCCTAGCATCCAGTTACTAAGGGATCATGCACATAATACGTGTGCAGTTTAGGGAGGAGGGGGTATGCAAAAGTGCTACGCATGGTTACGGGGGGGGGGGGTTGAACGGTTGGTTACGTAACCAAAAAAATACCTTCATATAAAATAGGAAAATAGAAATCGAGTTTGCTTCTTAGTTTATACTTAACCCGCACACGCCCTCTTGTACACCCAATTGTACTCATTGAAAGACGGGCAGAGTGAATCAAACAAAAACCTATTATTTATAATGCATTTTATATTTTCCGTCAAAAAAGCTCTGGTGGCCCATGAATCTGTGTTACATGAAAAAGTTTATTCGTCATCAGAATCTATCATGGAGACGATAAGAAATATGGCCAACAATACTGATACGTCAGGACCTTTTATAATTGAAGACTTGTCAGATTGGTTAAGATATCTCTTTTTGATAACACGTAATGTAAATTGTAATTGGATGTTTTGCATCTCAAATTAATTTTTAAATTAATTGTTGCCAATAACGATAACTAAATAAATTCTTTGATATACTTATATGTCGATTCTTAACAATTTAAATGATTTCGCTTAAATTATTTAGGGGGGTCCACGAAAGTGTGACACATAGTGACAGAGGGGGGGGTGGAGGGGGTCCAAAATTGGCAAACTTTTGGTTACGTTTTTTTGTGCATGATCCCTAAGATGGCTAAAGGGATGCATGATGGTACTACTTGTTTGTAATGCGTTATACCTGGAATAAATTTTGTAGGGGTACTTACACCAAGTTGGGACAACTTCCTCATTTGAATGGTCTTTCACCTGTATCTCTCATATGGAGATTGTTTCTTGTTGATAACACTTTGTGAGACACATTTATTTAGATTTTCTATAGTGTGTTTTTTTGTGTCTTTCTAAACTCCTGGCAGTAGAGAAATAGTTGTCACAAAAAGTGCACTTATATGGTTTTTCCTTTGTGTGAATTCTTGTGTGATTGTTTAGCGTTGCTATTTGTCTGAATTGTTTTAAGCAGAAAAAACATTTGAAAGGTTTTTCTCCAGAATGTATCAGTTTATGAGACGTAAGACTACCCATACTTTTAAATTCTTTTGGACAATCTTTGCATTTGAAAGGAGTTTCCCCAGTATGGATGCGAATGTGTATAGTTAAATTCACTTTCCGCAAGAATTGTTTTTTGCAAAAAGAACAATTGTATGGCATTTCTCCAGTATGGGTTTTTTGATGACGATACCTATCACTTTTAGTTTGAAAACGCTTTGGACACATTTCACATTTGAATGGGCATTCTTTAGTATGAGTTCTTATATGCTTTTGTAAAATTGTTCTGTGAGAAAAGGTTTTTCTGCAATAATTACACGTGTGCGGTTTTTCTCCGGAGTGTGTTCCCATGTGGCTTTTGAAATAACCATTAGTAGAAAAAGATTTTCCGCAAAACACGCATTTGTAAGGTTTGATTCCGGTATGAAGAAATTCATGTATGACAAGGTTCCCACTTGTTTTGAATGATTTGAAACAAATGGCACATTTGCAAGGACGGACATCGTTGTGAACATTCATGTGTTGCAGTAAGCCGCTACGGGTTTTAAATTTTTTCTTATGTTCCTTGTGAATTTGCATGTGGGTTTTTAGTGATCCTTCTTCTGCAAAGCGCCGTATGCACATACAGCAGCCAAACGGTTTACTATGTTTTATTAAATGGTTTTTGAAGTTCCCGCCTTGTGAAAAGAATTCTGGACACTTTGGGCATTTGTAAGGCCTTTCTCCTTTATGGACTGTTGAATGTATTTTTAATGCAGAAGGTCTTGGAAGTCTCTTTTCATAGATAGAATAAATATAGTTTAGCGCTTGTGAATTGTTCAGTTGTTGTCTCTTGACATATTTTAAAGACTTTATATTTATTCCGCGGTTCTTATCATTTTCCAACTGAAGTTTCATAGTTGCCTCATGACTTTGGTTTGATTTTATCGGGGTAAACCTTTCAGTTCCAAAATCAGTTTTAGGGGAATCAATATCAACAGAATATGCATCATTAAGACTATCTCCGCTTCTGAATTTGCCTAAAAAATAAATAATAATGATATTTTTCCTTCATTTTACATTTAATTACCACACTAGCATTTTATTTCATTTTTGTAACATTGAATTTTGCCTTATTTTCACAAATATGTATGTGTTACAAACTGAATTGATTGGAATGTTGTAAGTATTTACCGTTATGAAAAAAAATTATCAGATGCGTTAGTGTTGCTTGAGTGAGGTTTGACATTTCCAGCCCACTGCGGTATTCTCTAAACAAAATAAATGCAGTAAACATTAATATATTCAGGGAGATCGTTGATTACTTATATAACTTAGGATGTATAACCTACAACGTATAAGTCGGTTTTTGAATTATAGTTAGAGCTGCTTAAGCGCTCGCTATCCGCTCCTTACCCGCTCCGCTCCCTATCCGCTCCGCTCCTTATCCGCTCCGCT
>JAQFYB010005448.1:0-14042 GCA_034694085.1 Pogonognathellus longicornis | reverse complement strand
CTGTCCATAAGCTCTCCTGTACGAAGCTCTCCTGTACGAAGCTCTCCTGTCCATAAGCTCTGTTGTCCATAAGCTCTGTTGTCCATAAGCTCTCTTGTGCACCAAGCTCTAGCGTACGGTTACCAATCAAAAATATTGTGACGAAGAGAACAGTTTTATTATATTGAGTTTATTGACTGTCTGTCTTCGATGCGGCTTGTTGGAACTTTTCACTTCAGGTTTGTTTAGCGAATTGAGTGTCAAATTCACTAAACCTCTTTTGCTTCCATGAAGGAAAAAACTGTAAATTCATTGAGCGATTGTACAAAAATAAAAATTATTGAAATTACGTATAGGTATAATGTGGATACCTATCCCCGTCGCCGTGGGGTGATTTACCTCTGTCCCTTGTCCCAGGTAATTAACCTCCGCCCCCGCAGGGTTATATTCTTCGATTTCCTAACTTTAACCTCACCCTCTTCTGGGCTTGGGTGGGGAGCTGAAATGTTTCCTAAGGGAACCTAGTTCCTGGGTTTCCGTTTTTTGAATTCCTGGGCCATTCGAAAGAAATATAATTCAAATATATTATGAGCACTACCTGACCTTGAGACCTTATACCCAAATAAACAGTTACTTTCTACTCTATCCTGTAGTATTATACATTATTACCCGGAAAAAATAAAGGAAAAAAATTACGTATAAATAGTTACAATCACCGCTCGCAAAGAGATCTATAAAAGTGGATCAGACAATTTTGACTTGGTTGGAAAATCCAAATTTGTGGAGTTGAGAGTACACTATTGAAAAAAGTCGGGAACCAACTCGCTAGGTTTTTTTATGAAACGGTCCAACTCCCCACCGCGCCCCTGAAGGGGGCGGGGTGAAAATGAAATGGAAGAGTTTACCCCCCCCCAGCCCCTGGCAAGGGATAAGGATAAATCACCCCCGTGGGGTTAGATGACAAATCATGGCAAAATTACCTCCGTTAGGGGAGGGAAATAATTGGAAATAGTGGAAACTATTAACATCATAGTAGAATAAAACTTAGGAAATGGTGTCAAATATCCACATTATGGTAGAATAAAACTTTAGGATATAATTGACAATACCCAATCTATGGCATAGGGCGAGGCCAGTGTAGAACTTGGGAAATAGTGGACACTATATACCCACTACTCCCCATTTTATAGAGGAATGTCACTGCTAAAACAGGCTTTTAGGATGATAAAGGTACAACTTAGGAAACCGTGAAAATTCTCCACTATTTGAAACTCAACAAGTTCTTTGACATCAATGAACGAATGGGTACGGCAAATAATTCGATTTTTCTATTACTTCTAAATGAATTGCATCTGAAAGGCACACCCCTTGGAAATATTTTGCATATTTCACATTTCGCCTAATGCTCCTGGTGGGAGTGGCGAACTCAATGATATGATGAATGAATTATCCCCTAGGGTGCTCCCCCCATGGGACACCCCTCCCCTTTGGAGAACCCCCCCCCCCGGGGAGATTTGCGACCCTCTTCCCCCTTTTAGGAGTAAAGTTAGGAAATGGTATAATATACCCCCCGTTAGGGGCAGGTTCCTTAGGAAATAAAACCACGCCTGGAGTAGACAATAGTTTTTTGGTGCCCTACTCAATATTGATCAGGGAAACTTATGAAACTTTTACAAACTTTCAGACAAATCAAATGGAAATGCCTGCTTGAACCCAGCTTAAATGAATTGACCTCTGGAGGTCAGGTTGCAACTTTTAATCTCAATTTGAGCATTACATATGTTTTATAGGTACTAAGGATTAGATTCGTGTAATTATAACTTGTAATGTATAGTTTTACTAGGCCTTTGGCAACCCGGACTATGTCACGTGGTACTTCCCAAATGAGGGTATAACTATTTTAGCCAAACTAAGCTTGCTAAGCTAAGTCAAGCTCAGGCTTGAACTCCGCACTATTTTCTAACTGTTGACTTGGCTCAGTCAAGTCTATGAAAAACTACTATTTTAAGTGATGATTGATATGCAACCGGAACTGTTCCCTAGTGTGAAAATTAATGTTTCTGTGCTACAACACAAATAAATAGTTATTTTAAAACCCTATTTAATACGCAATATCAAACTCGTAATCAATCAGTTCACTTCAATGACAAATTCACAATTAATTCAATATTTAACTTTTTATGAATAACTTAAAATGGAACTGGCTGCTCGTACGTCTATCCTGGCCGGACTTGTGAAGAGAACTTTTTTCCTTTTTCTCTTGCAGTCCTCTACTTGCTTCCTCGTTCGTAGTGGTTCGGTTCTGAGCCGTTAGGTGACACTTCAGGTGAAATTGTCTTCCGTATTTTACAGCGGTATGTAAATTTTTTGCATTGAAAGCCACTGTCAGGACATTATATGAACTACATGAAGTCAATTTAAAGTTGCGGGAAGCAAGAACAACCAGGGCACTTTAACTGAGTTTTTTACAGCGCACAGAGGCTTTGTACATGGTGCTTTCATTTGCCTACCCTACTCATGTTCTATTTATGCTCTCGCGGCATTCAACATATCGTTGTCTGGCAGCGATGCGATGTAAGCTAAAACGTGAAATCACCCTGTACTAGTTTCCGGAGGCTTTAGCGGAAACATACTGTACCATATAGTTTAGTGAAGACTACGTACGCACGCACTACGTTGTAGGTACACTTCGTTGTGTGTAGATAGTTTAGTTGCAGAGTTAAAGTTCGTCATGCATCCATATACAATGGTGCATAAAATGTATAAAATTAATCAAAAATACAACTTCCAATGACCCAAATGATCTAATTTTTTTACACGTCAACCCTCTCATGTTCAGTAGTCCTTGATTTGCTGATGAAATGTCTAAGTATCTTCGATTTGAAATGTCGTGCTTTCAAAATTTGAAAATCAAAATCACGTTTTCAAGCTACAAATCCTGTCCATTTTTGACGAATTAATTTTTTAATAACACTATTTAAAAATGTCTAGGTGGCGGATTTTTCATAAATTAAAAATTCGTTCTAGAAGTATTTCCAAAAAAATAGTATTTTGTTTTTACCATTGCAAACGGATTCACGTTTTAAAGCTACAAATCCTGTCCAATTTTGGCGAACCAAATTTTTATTAACACTATTTGACATGTCTAGATGATGGATCTTTCATAAATTAAAAATTAGTTGTAGGGCTATTTCAAAAACATACTGTTTTGTTTTTAAAATTGCAAACGGATTCACGTTTTAAAGCTACAAATCCTGTCCAATTTTGATGAGTTAATTTTTAAACAATACTATTTGAAAGCGTCTAGAGTGTGTTCGTTTCAAAAATTTCAAACTCGCAGTAGAAGTATTTAAAAACATAATTACAATATTTCATACATTTTATTGTCGTAATTTGCCAGTATTTGAGTGCGGCGGTCGTAGAGCTGTGAGGATATCTGACGTCGACTGTGGCAACCAAGCACCTCATGTTGCACCCACACCGCCACTCGCAATTATATTGAATAATAACATGTAAATTACGATTTAAACATAAAACTTCATCCTAAATTTAATGCAACTTCTTAAAACAAATTTTGAATTCGAGCTTTTTTGAATTTTACTCATTTTTAGCAAAAAATAAATTTCTGTCCAATCTTTTCATGCTGATTTCAATGCAACTTATTAAAACGCTTGTAATTATGCTTAAAATTTTGAATTAGGTCCTTTTTTGAACGGATCGGTTATCAAAAAACCTGCCCGCTACCAACTCTAGTTTCTACAGATCCGAAATTTCTAGCTTACCAATACTGCATTAAGAAAAATGAAAACTGGTGTTATTTCATTATAAGTTATAAGTATTATCCAATTATTGAAAAAGTAATGTTTTTGTAAATTTGGGGGCAAATAAATATATCATTTAAAGATTTTGAAAAAGTTGCACTGAAATCACCATGTAAAATTTGGCAGAAATGTTTTTTTTACTAAAAATTAGTAAAATTTAAAAAAAAGGCGCGAATTCAAATTTTTAAATATAATTACAAGAGTTTTAAGAAGTTCCACTGAAATCAGTATGTAAAGTTTGGTAGAAATGCATTTTTTGTTGAAAATGATTAAAAGCGTGAATTCAAAATTTTAAATATAAGTACAATAGTTTTAAGACGTTGCATTACAATCATGGCGAAGTTTTATGTCTAATCTAAATCATAATGTACATATTAGTGTCCTATATGACTGCGAGTTGCGCTGTCTATGCAACATATGTCTACTGTACCATATACTATTTTACTAGATTCCAAACTACTACACTTAGAGAATGTTGGAAACAGATGGACGAAAAGCCGGACAGACTAAATTGAATACCCTTCATACAAAGTAACTGAACATATGCATTAAGTGAGAAGAAATTACGCATTCAGGTCCCAGTGGTTTCTATGATAATAGTTCATACTTGTTTCAAAGACTTTGCAATAGTTAATTATTCAATACATATACATGATAAAGTAATATGAATAATAGCATGTACACAATTTTATCTATTGTATTGTCTTTGTAGTCATAGTTTCCAATCCCAATAGTACTTACAGGTATTAAAGTTTGAAACCGATGTGTAATGTTTGTTTCACACATTACACAAGGTGCGGTTATAGCACAGGCATAGAAAATTCCGGACACTCCATTTGTTTTTGATTCGGGCTCCAACCAACATCAAAAATCAGCTCAGTATCCTTTATTAGTTAACGCACTCTCAATTTATAATTATACATGCATTAGCAAAATATATTTCATAAGGTTCTACAATGAGCACGTTTCTGCTTCGATTTGCACTGAAAAAGTATTTTAGATTGTGTGATATTTTTAATCACGGACCTTTTACATTGAATAATAACACTGGCCACTTGGAAAAAGTAAAAAACAAATATAGAATTTGGTATTGGTACGGGGTTAATTTACTAATGGTAGTTAATATACCGTACTTGGTTGGTTTTCTACTTGTGCAACTATTCTCGAAACAAGCTCCTTATGAGTTGCTAACAACGATAATAGCAGTTATCCTCCTTGGTGGTACAATAGTCGTAGTGCTCTTCAATTGGACATTACACCATACTGAAAAAGTACTTCATATTGTAAATACCCTTCAAAATACGGACAGACAATTTTTAGGTAAGCTTTTAAAACTTAAATGTTTGAATTTAATTAGTATAGGTTAAAGCATTATTGTGTGATATTTTTCTGAATTAGTTTCGTGTCATTAAAAACAAGTGCAGAAAACTTAAGATTTAAAAAAATATATAACAATCATTTCCACGACGTGCAGTATTCTTAAAAATTTTAGTAAGTAGGAGAACTCAATCTTGGCACGCTTCTAACTCCAAAATCCAATCTCCAAATATCACAAAATGCAACTTTTTTTTTGAAATTTGCACATATACTATACCACAGTATAACAATAATTATAAATGAAGTCGATTAGCTAATAATTTCATCATGCTATATATGTATCCTAATCATTTTATAATACCAATCATTCTCAGACATCATGCGTAAACTAGAATTATATTTGAATTGAGCTTTGTTAAAAGAAATTAATTTCCAAAAAATGTTTGTATAATTGTTTTTTCGGCAGGAATATTTCACGATGATTTATGCAACGACACTGGGAAACTGGATACTGCTGGTTGCATGGCCAATTCTATTATTCTAGGCAATATACTTATCATTTTAGTCGTTCCTACAGCCCCCTTCTTATTAAAAGTGCATCCTTACACACCTGGTTTACAATTAATTTTTGGATCATATTATAATCACTTTGTTATTATAGTGTTTTCTTCCAATATAGTTTTTCTCGTGTCGCTTTTTATGTTTTTTACCTTTTTATTTATCATTCTTATTTGCATGCTTAATCTCAAGTCATTCAATACCACCACCAAACTACTCATATTTGCTCCCACCGGATCTCGTAAAACAAGATTATCATTACAGCATACCATGTTGGTATACAGAATGCTATACTTGGAAATATGCTTAGGAAACTCAATTTTGTATTCTATTCTTCCATCTGCTATGGGGGGCCTAATGTTTTCGCACGTGCTTGTTGTGTGGTTTTCTGTAAAAATGTATTCTGTGATAAAAATGCCATTTTATCTGGTATTCCCTTTCGGTTCTGTCCTTATTTTTGTTATTGAATATGTCGCCTTGAAAAATTCTCCGAACTTACACCTGCATTCTACTGAATTCATCCGAGTATTTTCAACTCTTCCTAACAGAACACCACTCTCACGTAGGGTGGCGAAATCCTTTCGTCCTGTTCATTTAGAAGTAGGACCCTTCTTTTTCTTCAAACGATCCACATTCCCCACATTCATGTACACGCTCATTGGTCATACTATAACACTATTGCTCAGTGTCAGTGTATAATATTATTGTAAAAAGAAATAAAAAATAAATAACCTGAGATACTGTACATAATTTGTTATTGCAATAATTGGAAACTCATATACTCAAAAATTATGAAAAAATCATATAATTATCACGTATTAACTTTTACTGCAGGCTGTTGTTACGGAAATTAAGTATAGATACAAAGTGTATCATAAAGCAATCTGGAAATTTGGACAAATTTCATTGCTTACAACAGAGTGTATGAAGCAGACATAGTCATCGCAGCGTTTATGTAGAGCCGTAGACTAGTCCTTAAGTTGATTAAAAACAAAAAATACATTAATATTACAATATGTGTCTCGCGGGTTGAGGTTTTTACAGATATTGAAGTTACTCTACAAGCAGGGTTGAGCAACATACTTAGTTTTAAGATTCAAGATGCAAGATACTTGTCTAGCTCAATATACTTTACTATCTTAGATACTCTATTCTCGTAAAAGTCTAAGATACAACATACAACATACTTTTTCACCTAGTTACTTTCGTATGATGCAAGATAGTTTTATCTTCTCCGTATGTATTGATCTCAAGATACTAGATACGAGATACTTTTCACACCTAGACCTAGATTTTTAAACCGTCAAAAGGACTTTTCAAAGCCAAAGTGTCTTATAGATACTATCCTTATAAATAAATTTCTATCTTAGTCACAGTTATCGGTTATCGTGCCCAGCACTTGTCACAACCAGGGTTGAGAAAAATGCTTTGTTTTAAGATAGAAGGTACTTGTATTACTCAAGATGGTGTACTATCCTAGACACTTTGTCCTAATAGAAACCGAAGATACATGGTAAAAGATACATTTTCACATATTATTTCCTGTCGTAAGATACAAGACCACAATGTATTTTAGATACATTTGTATCCTAGATACAAGTATCTTGGTCAACCCTTTCTACAAACTACAAGGCATCTACATTTTATTCTGGGTAATTGTATTGGTTAGTTGGTAGAGTGCTATATTTTTGAGTTACAACGTAAACACATTAGGAAATTATGTTTTTCCGTAATATACACACGTTGAAACATACACATGTCAATACAAGTAAGTTTTTGATGCTTTAGTCTTGAGTTGGTAAAACGGGTATAGAAAAGTGGTGGAGACATTTAGGACGATATATGAGACGTTTTTGGGATGACATGATGACATGAATCAAATTTTGGTGTCCATCTATTTAGTTCCTTGCCCTGGGAGCTATTGCGGCCACCCTGTAAACACTCTTGTTTAACCTTATTGTAGTCAACAATTGTTGGCATCATTGCTTACATGTAATGCCCTTCTATGGTGTCAATTCCCTTCATTCTGTATATTTCCTCGAACTTGGGATCATTGTCCCCACCTTTTATACGCCCTTTATTGTCCCAATTTTTACCATAATTGTTGACGTCTTTGTTGCTAACCCCAGATAACCTATGGGAAGTTTGAACAAATTAGTCTCCCAAGTCTCCCTGCTCTTGAATTACGACGCGTGAAAACCCTGCTGGAACAAATTCTCTCACATTTACCTGTGACCTACATCATGAAGACTGCAGCCGATTGACCTCATTTTTGACTGATCGTTTTTTTAAACCTTTAGATGAAATATGTGAAGTTTGGACCAATGTCTAAGCACAGAAAGGCTGGCGCGAGTTGGATCTGTTCGATTGTCACTAAACTTCAGACAGAGAATTTTGACGAACATGGACACGAAAAAGTTACCGAGCCGTTTGACCTCTAGAGGTAACCGAGGTCTAGCTAACCCAAGCAGTAAGTTCTGTAAGATTTCCATAAAAATACAAAGCCTGCGAACGCTGATCAAGTTTTAGTAAGAAATCAAAAATGTGACCAAACCGTTAGACATGCAGAGGTCACGGAATTATGACTGTGGGAAACATTAGGATCCGTTGGATTGGTTTGAAACTTGATCAGTTTTGGTAAATCTATTTTTCTGCAAAGTTTCGAAGAAATCTAACAGATCCTAATGTTGACCCCAGCCATAATTGCGTGACCTCTGCAAGCTAAACGACTCGGTAAATTTTTTCAAAATTTAAAAAACAAAAATCCATCATAAAATCAAAATAGGTACCAATTTAATTTTGGTATATGTAGAGTTATTGTTCGCATTACGCCTTATCCTGTCGTGCTATCAACCGAAGTAAAACTCAAAGTCTTTTGTAATAAAGTACGCCCAACCGACACAAGCGTAGTAAGTAGCTACTAAGTAGCTGCAGAATTCATGTTGAATTTACGTAGCGATGTCGTAGTAATGCTTAAAGCTGCAAAAAGGCTACGATTATAATCAAGACTCGTAGCATCGACACAAGCGTAGTATGTAGCTACCAAGTAGCTGCAGAATTCGTGTCAAATTTACACAACGATATCGCATAATTACTAAGCTACTTAGTAGCTACGTAAGGGATGCGAGTTTTGCGTCGGAATATCGCAGTGATAACGTAAATGCGAAAAGGCTTCGTATTCCATTCCAAAACATAGCATTATTTTTACATTCTTACCTGAACACAAGTACGACATACTAGTTAGTATGCGATTGAACGTATTTGAAAATTCGCTTAGGCTCGTGGTATGAAGCGAAGCGAAAACTCCGCTTCATATTGGACGATATGAGGCGAGAAATAAGAATATTCCGCTTCATTTTAAATTGGGCCAACATTTTCGCATTGTTCAGTCGAAATGAAGCAGTCAAAACTTGAAGCGGGTTCTATCGCATACAGGCTACTATGCTTGTATTGCTAACAGTACCTCTTTGGAATAATGGCTGGAGTAGCTGATGGAACCAAGGATCGAATACCCCTGCCATTTCCTTTTTTGCCTCGTTTTCACTCGAGAGCGTATAGCTACATCGTAGTTTGCAAATTTGCTATTTCGAGTGGACTTAGAGCCACTTAGGCACCTACTAAGTAACTACTCTGATGGTTATTTGAAGTGTAGCGTAGCTATTTCGTACGTAGCTACGTCGTAATATGTAGCTACTTAGTAGCTTCTTGAAAGCTACTTGTGTCGGCTGGGCGTATGAGAACCAACACCGACAATCTAAAGAAAATAGGTTTCCCTTAGGCTGTTGATGTTTTTTTAACACGTTAGGTTCATCTAATGTTGGATTGGTTTAATATTTTCACGGCTAAGGTGTTGAGTGTTTGATTTTCCAAAAGTTTAATAATTTCGTCAATTGCTTGTGCAATTGAGTTAGAGACAAAGAAGAAAAAGTTTAAATTTTGGTGGTTCAAGCAATAAAGTCCAAGAAATGTTTTACATTTTGTCTTACGACATTGAAGAATAGAAAATCTTCTCACTAATTACTACTAATTATTTAGTATCTTATATTACACAACGTCCATAATATCTATTGTAACTATACAAATTTAAGGGTTGCCCGAGCAACCTGGGCAACTCACTACGCCCCTGTTCCACATTACATGTAATTGTATTCAACATGACATGTAATTAGATTGCATATTACATGTAAAGTGCAAGGAAAGCGAACATTAATAGGCTAATCTCAATTAATGCTAAGAGTCGTCAGTTGTACACAATGTTTGGTTTGCAGATTTATTCCGGTATATTAAAACTTTCATCATAATTGTTGATAAATAACTTTCAAAAACCAATCCAGCTCATGTTGAAGTATGCACTGCGTTTATAACTTCGAAACGCAGAGAACTCAGCGTTTCAAAGTTATAAACCTACTAGAAACATGCATATTAATAATACATGACGTGAAAATGATAAGTAACATTATTCATGTTGTTTGCAGACACCCATAATGCAATTACTCATGTTTTGGTTGAGAACATTCACTCCCCTCACATCGTCGTACGAGGAAATGTAGCAGAATTATATATCCTGAATACGCTTGTAGTTTGTTTGTTTTGAGGATTTTGTTGATTTGAGGATGTAGGATTTTTGAGGATGTAGTTATTCTTTGTAAAATTTTAGTTATTGTCTAAGTTACTCTTATACTAAGTGTTGCTTGAATTTTAATTTGCGGTCTACAAAATGAAAATGGGAAAGAGCAAATTACCATCCATCCATATATCGTACAAATGATAATGTCATCATCTAATATGTATATAATAATTTTCTGATTTTGTGTTATTACTCATATTTAGCTACCTTTTCAAGTCTGTCAATTTAATGTGTAAGTTAGTAGGCATTTTATTATAATAATAATTAACGAATTAAATAATTGTCTAGCATACAACATACAAATTTTTCCAAAACAGCTATTCACATTATTTCTCGTAAAACAAAATTATCATTGCAGGATACCATGGTTGTATACAGGATGCTTTACTTGACAATGGGCTTAGGAAATTCATTTTTGTATTATATTCTACCATCTACTATGAAAGGCCTAATGCTTGGGCTCGTTTTTGCTGTGTCCGTTTCTTTAAACATGTATTCTGTGATAAAATTGAATTTTTATTTGGTATTCCTTTTCGCTTCTATCCTTATTTTGTTATTGAATATGTCGCTTAGAAAAAATTGTCCCATTTCACACCTGATTTCTACTGAATTCATCAGAGTATTTTCAACTCTTCCCAACAGAACAACAATCTCACTTAGAGTGGCGAAATACTATGGCCTATTAATGTGGAAGTAGGACCATTCTTTTTCTTCAAACAATCCACTTTCATCACATTCATGTACACACTAAATGGTCGTATTATAACTCTGCTGCTGAGTGTTTAATATTATTGCAAAAAGAAATGAAAAGAAGTAATCTGATTCATTACAACACAAAGTCCTATCTTGGCAATATTCAAAATTAGAAGAAAAATCATTAATATCACGTAGTAAGTTTTCTGCATGCTGCTGGTTTTACAGAAATTACTTATATATACAATGTGTATACCTTGAAACCCTTGCAACCTTGAGATGTCTCATAAATAAAAATAGAGAAGAAGTGGATAATATGGATACCGAATAAATGAGAAAAATAATACGATTGCTGTGCAAAGTGAGTGCATTGAGTTGTACCACGATAGTTTATACCTGTTTTCACTGCCTTAGCAATAGTTAAATATTCACTACCTTTACATGCCAAATGAATATGAATATTATGAATTATACCATTCACCTATTGTGTTGTCCTGGTAGTCATAGCTACCAATGGAAATAGCACTTACAAGTATTGAAAGTTTGAAACCGATGTGTAATGTTTGTTTCACACACTACACAAGGTGCTGTATAGCACAGGCATGGAAGATTAGGGGCATTCTATTTGTTTTTGATTCAGGCTCAAACCAACATAAAAAATAAGCTCAGTATGCCTTATTAGTTAATGCACTCCCCATTTATTTCTTATACACGTTAAATATACGGGTAATGACATTCCATATGTAAAATTTGAGATCAGGGCAAAAATTAATGTGCGCGATATCCTTGAGCTGAGGATTAGTATTGGTAATTTTATATTAGTGATAAAATATACGTGCGGGTTTTCGGCGGTTTTCGTAGGCGCGAAGTCAAATGAGCCAATCACACAACTTACACAAATTCTCAAATTTACACCTCGTCAGAGCTGCGTATCCTTCGTATGGGAAAATTGTGTATAAGATCAAACTTCGCGCCCTTTCAGTTTCGTATCCATACGCTTCGTAAGTTTGAAACGCAAGCATGAATTGGGCCAATGTGTATTATAAAGCATTGTGCCAGCCAATTTGGAAATTTGGACAAATTTCATTCTTTACAACAGAGTGTATGAAACAAACATAGTCATCGCAGCGTTTATGTAGAGCCGTAGACTAGTCTTTAAGTTGATTAAACACAAAAGGACAATAATATTACAATAATATGCTTCTCAAGGGTTGGGTTTTTACAGATATTCAAGGTACTCTACAAGCAGGGTTGAGGAAGAAACTTAGTTTTAAAATTGAAGATGCAAGATAGTTGTCTAGCTCAAGATACTTTACTATTTTAGATACTCTTGCATCTTCGTAAAAGTCGAAGATACAAGATACAACCTACTCTTTCACCTATTTACTTTCGTATGATACAATAAGATACAAGATAGACTTAATCTTATCTATATGTCTTGATCTCAAGATACTAGAGACTTTTCACACCTGGAACTAGATGTTTACACCGTCAAAAGTACTTTTCAAAGCTAAAGCGTACTATCTTAGATAAATTTCTATCTTTACAGTTATCGGTTATCGTACCCAGCATACTTGCGTGGCAGCCAGGGTTGAGAAAAGTATTCTGTTTTAAAATAGAATATACTAGTATAACTCAAGTTACTTTACTATATTAGATAGTTTTTCTTATTATACTATATTACCTGGGGAATCAATTTTGACCTACAACCTATGAATTTAAACGTCAATAAATTCTAAACCGGGCAATTTCGGGTAATTCTGTCAACTGGGTATGATTGGTGGGACATTAGACTACCACATGCATTAAAAATCTCGGTGACCTTTGGAACCCTGTGAATCCCATGTATATTAGTACATGAATTAATTTTCGTTTTATATCCAATAATGCCTTTAGTGCATTACATGTGTCTCATTATTTTATGTAATCCAAGTAGATTGTTGATGTTTCGGCTACCTTCACATTTTGACCTAGGTTTCGAGTATTTCTAAGTACACGGAACTAAATTGTTTTTTCATACATAATTTATTTTTTTACAAAATTAAATATCACTTGGCCAGAAACTCTAGTTAATGAAATAAAGATCCTTGAGTTTGTAAAGTTAATGTTGCTCTACAATAATGTACTTAAAATTTTTTCTTCCTCTATATTTTACGATTTTGACGACATTGGAAAGTACATTATTGTGGAGCAACATTAACTTTACAAACTCAAGGATGTTAATTTCATTAACAAGTTTCCGGCTAATGTATATTTGATTTTTTATTGTTTTTCTGGCAATATTAACGGCCATATGCCAATGTCTCTTAAAGTACAATTTAGAATTGGATTGTAATATATATAATCAGGAATGATATTTTATAATTTACATAGACATTGAAATGGTAAAACTTTGCGAATAATAACAGTAATTCATTCCACATACAATTAGTTTAAATAACTATGTCGTCTTTCAATTACTTCCTGTAAATATTTTTTTAAATTATTTACTAGGCCTCAATTATGTCTACATTGATTGACGTTGAGCATGCACGTACTTCCTTTAATGAAGGTTGAAACATTAAATTAATAAATTCACTAAACCTTTTTTGCATCGATAAATCAAAATTCTGTAAATTCATTGAGTCTATAATACACGATTGCACAACACACAATATTTTTCCTTGGTCTTCATCTTCAGCGGTTTTTCAGCGTGAAAAACCGTGTTCAGATTTTTTAGCAGCTTTATCGAACTTGTTTGTTCCTAATTTTGGGTAAAAACTCAACACGATCGTGTTGGTTGCTTGAGCTCGGGAAGTCACTCTTACAATACCTAACTGAAAATAAATTGGCCTCGTAATTTATTTTTCACACAGATAACTAATATACAATTAACAAGAGCTTTCAGTGATTTCTAATAGACTAATATAAAAATATTTCATATTTATAAATAATGTCGAGAGCTGTTTTGGATTCCGTCGAGTGAACACGTCTGTGTATTTTGTGCTTCTGCTTTGCTGAATTCGGACTTTTTCTGTGCAGTGTCAGTGTTAAATTTGATATCATTG
>JAQFYB010005447.1:0-14042 GCA_034694085.1 Pogonognathellus longicornis | reverse complement strand
AATAGGAATACCTTATAGATACCTAGTACCTATGTATTACCAACTTAACAACAATACTAATACTACATGCATAATACTTACAGACGGATTTATCGATTTCCTATAGACATGGTATGGTATAAACCATGTTTTATTTGTGTTCGGAAAACGATGAACTTACATGAAACTAATGAAATAAAAGTAGGCAATATCAGATATTTCAAAACAACCTTTAAAATAAAGTCGATTTTAAATAAAACCAAACTTCTTTGTACGCATTGCAACGCATTTCTTTAAAATGTTGACTTGCATCAGCTATCCACGTAAATACTTCAACCATTATATCTACAAAACGTACACTACCGTATATAAAAAGTCTATATTACCCAACGATATTATAGGGACAGTAATTAGTATTGTACATTACTAGTACCATACAAAATACATGTCGTACCAAGAAACATGTATTATTGGCTTGTTCGGATTATTCCGAAGATTTGCAGTGCCGCACCCTAACATTAAACTAAATTGCAAGCATTATGTTTAAATCAGCAGAATTTGACTTTGTTGATTGAGCAGCCGAAGGTTAAAGTGGGACAATTGTAGAAGAACTCATCTTTGACTTAAAAAGGTATAAGACACAATTTTGTTTGACGTAGTGAGGTAAGTAGATTTAAATAATTAAGCAGATAGTTACATGTATTATTGTTAGTTATGTACCTCACCCACGTTTGTTGAATTGGAGTAAGAGAGTTAAGTAAGGCAGAGTGTTCCTCTATGGGGACTAGGACAGCTGGATTACATATTCATTGGCTACATTTGAATCCTTGAGTTGACAGTGCAAAGTTGTGTGGGGTGTGGGTCTAGAAGTCTAGAACTCATTTCATACTGGAATTTCAAATGCATTCATGTAATCCAACGTTTATTCCCGCAAACACATTCGTTTGATATAATTATCAATGTAACTTTATACAATGACACATCATGTGTATTATTAGTATAACTCTTCAAGGACATGCTCATCTATAAAAAAAACCAAGCTCTTCATACGTTGTGTAGTTGCTATGAACTGTTTAAAAAACCTATTGCTGAAAGGATAAAAATGAATGTTGGACGTTACTGCACTTATCATACTTTGGCTAACTATTTTTAGGACTGATTTATGTTTTCATGAGACTTATTCTTGAACTACCAGTTCACCATTCCCTTAGTACACATACTTCTCTATCTGTCCTTTTTCCTGTGGATGATTTCGTCTTAAAAGTGGTCAAGGACAATATTGTATCTGCAATATCCTTATTAAACATTCGCAGTAGGTACCTATCGTTTGTTGTTAGTTTTAATTATTTGGAAGCTGTGAAGTATACGATAAATATGAGCTCAATGAGCTGGCATTTTTAATTTCGCTCAGTCAAACTTGGCTACAGTATATCCGAGTGTATCCGAGTCGAGCCTTTGTATCTGAGCATTACATAGGTACCTATCTGTTTTATTTATGTCATTAAAAAGTGACACTAATAATCATAAAATCAAGCAAGCAAAGATAATCCTTTATTGTTTGCAAAATGAGTAAGCATATAATTGTATAATGTGTGGAACTTTGCATAAATATGAGTTAGGTAGACCTCATAGCAATAGTGCTAACTGCTAATGTAGTAGTACGCTCATTGAGTGTATAAACCGCCACTACATCATGGAGTCTCACCACTTTTTCTTGTAGTTTGAATACAAATAGTGCAGAGTTGCAAAAAGCAATGGGTATAATATGCTAGTGTTATTAGGTCTGTTAGGTAGCTCTTTGGTGCTACACTGCTCAGAGGATTTGTGAATAATTGGACTTGAGCCTTTTCTTACCATCAAGTCATGACAGCAATGAATACTCAAATAGCGTAATGATGGGTGAGAGAAGGGAATGCTGAACGAATGACGATGATTATGAAATCCTATCCATTGCTCCAGCCTCAACTTACTTCCCATACAAGCTGACTTGACTGAGCTGGCATGGCAGAATAGTTTTATTCCAGAAATGAGTCTTTGCATTTGCTACTCCTTTTTCCCCACTCATTTCATTTCACTTTAATATAGCCGAGTAGTTTTTTTTTCTTTCTTTACAACGCGATTCAAAGTGATTAATATGCAGTTAGGATTATGGTAAGAGAATCGTGGCACCATATAACAGCTTGCTTACTCGTCTGTGCCGTATAATACAAGATCAGATCAGACTAGAGTGCTTTGCTTTCATGCGGTAGCAAAATTTAAGAAGTTTTCTTAAGTTGAGTTGAATCACTTTAATTTTAGATGGGATTGAATAGGATGAGACGAGACTGTGCTAAGACCAAGACGAAAGAAGAGAATGAAAGAACTGTGGATTGAGTTTGAGAACATGTAGGGTAATGAAGTGAAGCAGAAAAGACTATAAGAATCTTATAGATTGTTGACCCTCCTTGAATACACAGACTGTTTATATGTGTGTTGCATGTAGAGGATATACAAGAAATGCTGCCATAATATACGTACGTACGGGTTATTCATATTTGGTTAGTGTGATGCTCTTTATCTTCTTCAGCAATAGTTGCTGTGTACAGCTGTGGTGTAGTTTATCAGAATATTGTTGTGCTTTTCCAGCCAACCAACACATCATATCGTCCAATGTGGAACAAAGGAGTAAATCATAATGAGTCCCTGAAGTGTCTAAACGATATTGTGGTGAGATAGCATGCAATGGTTCGCTTTTGCTGGCAACTGAGGCAGAACAAGGAAAAATGAGAAATATAACTTAAGTGATGCCAAGGAAGGCTCTTGCCTTGTGAATATTACAAAGAAAGCACTGCCCCAGAAACCAAGCACAGTCTAAGCTACAAAACCTGAGTCGATCTTGAAACTAAAGTGGATAAATAATGTACGTGTTTATGTTGCAGCTTACCACTCTAACAACCAAGATATTCTCCACGTATTTCATAAAATGACGGACATGATGAACCTGAGATATGTTACAACGTTCCATGAGGTAGGTACTTAATATATTAATATCTAATACGTGACAACCCAATCAAGTCCAATAGTCCTTCTTACGTATAGGTATAATATGTGTACGTATAATATTAATCTGAATGTTACCTATTTGTGAATTTTGTGATCTGTATACTCAAACTGTATACAAATATAGCTCTGTATATTTTAAATGCATATAACGTGAGATCATTATATTGATACGCGCATTATTAAGATTGGATTTGAACATTGGAAGTGCAGTGGTACTGTTATTGTAGCAAACGAAAAAAGTAGGTGAGTTGATGTATTTGTATTCTGCGTAGTTACATCAGGGATGAACTGAGTGTAGTATTGTAGTGGTTGTTAAAATACGGAACTGTTAAAGTAGGTAAGAGCAGTATTCTTTTGTCTTGACTAAAATCGTGTAGGTACCTACATTATATTTATAGGAAAAACTAGGAAGAGGGAAAGGATGGGTAGGAGACTGAAAAAGTGTGTACAGCACATCACAACATAAGATGGCAAATAGAGCAGGGGAGCAGGAGACAGGGTATGAAGAGGTATTGGCTATAGGGGAGGCAGAGCGAAGTAAGACAAGTTAAAGTAAGTTTTCAGTATGAATGAATGGAGACAGGATTCATGGAAGAATGTAGTTACATGAAAATACAGAGATTGCTTGTTGAAGTGAAATGAACCGGATCGGATGTTTAATGCTCTCTCTTCTGGTCTCTCCACAGGCTCACTCCCATTGTATTTTCTCTTTCTAGAGACTTTTTTCGGCTTGGTTAACTTGACTTCTTAAGACTTGCTTCCTTGGTTGTGTGTTGGACTTTTAGGTTAGTCAAGAAAAGACAGGACGAGTTTTGTGTAATAGATAGTGGATAGACTGGGAGAGAGTGCACTACTTACAACAGGAGGTGCTTAGGTTTTGTTGAGCTTGAGAGCATCTCGGCAGACTTTAAATTTACTCTCCTATAGTTGTAGCATTGCTCAGTCGTGTCTGGAAATTTTAGCCAATTTTCCATTTTCCTGCCTCATTATATTTGTATGTTGGCTGGAGAAAACGAGTCGTGTAGAGTAGACAATCCAGTGGAGAATAATAATTTCTTATCTGACAAATTGTACATAGAGGGATGGAGCTCTTTTGAAATGAAATATATACAAACCTTGAAAAATACGTGTTAATTTAGCTTCTCAAAACATCTAAAGGCTTACAAAATATTTTTTACATTGTGCTCCAAGAAACCATTCATTCGTATTTACACTGACCTAGTTCTCCCTCTCTCACAAATCTACTAGTAATACATTTTACAATATCAAAGCACTGACACTACAAAACTACAAGATTTCACAATGTCATGAAGTCATGATAGTATACATTATTTCACTGTATACGGAATACAATAACAAATAAAATATTGCTGTTTCAAAGCGCACTCATACATTATACACAGATAAAAGCATATTCCATACTAACGTACATAATACAAATATTATCACATCTAAAAAATGCCGATATATCGGGGGAGGATGTTTGCATTTGAAAGAAATTTCTTGTGACATAGTGCACGACAAGTGAGGCGAACAAAGAGATAGTAGTTACTAATCCAGCCTTTTGAAAACAAATTTACTGAACGTATCTCTGCTTAAGTCAATAGTAAAGATTTTGGTCTAAAGTAATGCTTAGAATAACAAAAGACAACATAGAAAAGAAAAATAGTAGCACCTGAACGGAATCTCTGAAAACAAAGAGTAACAGAAAGGGATAAGACATGAAAAGACAAGAAATGTTGCTGAACGGAATTTCGGGTGAAGGTAGTAATAGTAGAGCTGTGGAAAAGTGGAAGGTAGTTAGTTTGGCAGTGGAGGTAGAGGACTGGAACTGAGAAAAAGAGAATCTGACTGCGACCCGTGTCGGTGGTGGTGGTTGTTCTGGTGTCAAGAAAGAAACGAGAAGGTAGTAAAAAGAAAGCTAAGCCTGTCGAAGTCGGAACACAGGGACTTGGAAGAACGGGAGTAGGAGCAAGCCGGGTTGTAGTGGTAGTGGCTGTATGTAGTAGCAGCTAAAACGCGAGACAACACTAAGGAAGATATGCCTGCTTGGAACATTTCTGTTGATTTAGTGCGTCACTCGTTATCGATCTCTTTCTGGTGTAATCCTAAATATAGGAGAGCCAGTCGGTCTTGGAACGTCTCCGAGAGAAGAGGTCCTCTGAAAACCGTTCCATGAAAAGTCAGTCGTTCTTCTAGAACCTGAAGCTCCTTTGCCTTTAGTGCAACAACACACAAAACAACAACAACTTTATATACACGGCTTTGCCCATCTCTATTTGCATTTTCATTACCAAAGCCAGCATTGCCAAAGTATACGGCAAAGAGTGCGATGTAAAGTTAAAGCTACAACACAGTCTTTGCAACAACGGTACATATACAACTACCGTCGTATACACCATCACCAACAAACCAAAGTAAATGGATCCACTATCTCACTCAACAAAGAAGCAAGTCGAAATTCAACTGGGAAACTAACCCGGGTGCTTTTCTATATAGCTACCACCCGCTTCCTTCGGTTTTCCATTTCCGACGAGTTAGGAACTTCACACACATCAGATCACACAATGCAACTGAACATCAGAAAGTAAACGTTACATTTGTTCTGTCATTCTCTCTCCGTTTCTTCCTTCATTCTTATATATTCCTCTTTTTCTGTTTTCATCTTCCCGTATAAAAATAGAACTACATGGGTACTATATTCAATTGTGAGAATCTGAAAATGTCATTGAATCCGGGATATTTCTTTCCATTGTGTGTGTCATTGTGAATTGTGACTTACCATTGATCACCTTATATTGTGTATGATCTCTAAAGGTCTACAACCAACTGAGACTCAGAGTCGAGTGTTGCTGTCTGTGTCGTGATCGTGACAGTAGTGCATATAATTGATAAAGACTTCGTATAAGTTCTAATGTAAGTGTCTCTGTGTCTTCGGATCCTTCCTTATTTATGTGACTTCAAACAATTGTGTTTCATTCTGCGATGCATTCGATACATTTGTAAGTGAAGGTAATGCAGTAGAAGTGTTAATTGAAACCAAACGGGCCATTATTTCCAATAAACTACCTTTGCATTGCAACTGACAAAGAAACACATTTTACAGTCAGTCTATCACTTGATATATAACTACAATTTTTTGTGCAATATAAACCCTTAGGAGGTTCCATAGGAAATGGATTAAAACTGGTGTTATACATAAGTATGAATCAATCGTTAGTGACAGTGTTAAAAAATAATCTTTGATTAATATGAAATACAATGTTCATTCAAATTAAAAAAATAATATTGTGCTCTTTACGTGAGAACTGTTGTAAAAACCGGAAATAATTGTTTTATGTTGGTCAAAATATAATAATTGTTCACTATGGGATTAATTACGGAAATATACCGGTTAGGTATGCACCACTGGTCTGGAAATGTTCTCTCTGTGACTTTTAAATTGAAAACTACGAGAGAGCACTAATTATTTATTCGGATTGAATTACACCACAGTGAATTAGTTTTCAGTACAGTGTTCATAACAGTTCATGTGTGTCCAGGATTGAATAAAATATATTTGTTGCCGTTTGAGACCCTTATTTTCACCGTTCATTCTTCTGCTGCAAAAACCCGTTATTCACCGAAAAAGTGAAAGTGGCAAATGACAAAGCTAATCCGTGACAATTCGGACTGTACTGGACAGTCTACATAAGATTGTTCGGAACAAATGGACTTTGGTTCAGAAAGACTTTGTTGGATGAAGGACGGGGGCAGTTAGTTTGTAATACTTAGTGTTCACTGTGGTGACAATCAGTGTTCATTGCTCACCGTTTTTCGTAGTGATGACGATGCTAAAGTTGATGGTGACAACGAACCCGGGTGTGAACGGGAAAAGATGTTGTGACAGTGGCTTGGTGAAAGTGATGGAGGTGCTCAAAAGTCTTAGATGGATTTTCCTTCTTGTTGTTCTCACTGATAGTGGTAAGTAGCTTATAAATTCATTCATCAATATTAAGCCATCAAGTCTAAAACGAACAAGCATTGTGCAAAACAGCAGACAGAGTGTTTGTTTGTGCTGGGTTTAATCCTAACACATCTTGGTAAACGTTAAACAATAATTTTTTAGTAAAGTCCCAAGGAATATGTTACCAAGATAAATTATTATCTCTTAATTACAATCAGTCCACTAAATAACTGTAAATCGCTGAATAAAGCAAGTATACAGTTCATTTTATAGTTTATTTAGCAATACATTAAACGTCTACTGTAAACATTCTCTGTGCCAATGGCATGACGCTTTTAGCATAAATCGTCTAGTTACACCCCATAAGAAACGTCCGGGTAAAAAATGAGACAGAAGAAACTAACAATTCGTGCAACTAATTGCTGTGATATTGATGAATATAAAAAATACATCTTACTGCCAGCAGTAGCTCACATACAACAAACTGATATGTTTTAACCATGCGATAATGGTATAATTATTTCTCCAAATTCATTCGTTGTCTGAAACAACTGTCAATAATCCTATAGACTACGCGGAAAAAGCATATTTTAAGACATCTCAATGCTTTCATTTACATGATCCATGAATACGGAAACATTAGAATCGGCAATAAAAATGTTGTTTAAAGGTTTCTTTGCATCCTAAAAATTTCATTGGGTGTTTCCTTCTTTTTTCTATGTGTTGACATGATGTTTCCATGTTTTTCTCTGTAAATAGAGTATAGACTATAGACTATACTATACGAAACAAGGCTGGAAACATTCCGATATCTTGTCTTTGGGTTTAGTGGCAATTCAAACGGTGGATGTTCGACAAAGTTGTCGTCAGAAGTGAGCTTGAAGTTTAAGTCAATATTATGTAATATATCACACTCGGAAGGCAGGGCCGAGTAACTGCAGCTAGGGAGATGGAAATGGAAAATCATTTTGAAGTTTAGATTGGGACAAGTGAACTCAGACGAGAAGAGATGTATGAGTGTGTAGTGTGTGTGCATGTAGGTATGTCAATGAATGTGTATGTGCTGTGTATGTGGGGAGGAAATGCGTGTAGTAGCAGGCATAGTACGTATACTGCAAGCAAACGACAAAATAAGTAAAACAAGTGCGGAAGAGTAGTCAAAAACTAATGCTACGCTACGCAACCAACGAATGGAACGAAGTGCGTGGCGTAAAGCGCTAGAGAACATTAGAAATTCTATATGCCTTGCAGACTTGCTTGGTTTAGAGAGACGAGAGGGTTGTAACTTACAACTTGTAACTTCATCGCATCTCGCTCTCTTATTTCTGTCGCATATCCAACTTTGACTGTACACACGATATGCAGGCGAGGCAAGTTAAGACGTTAAAGTCTCGACACGAAACAAGCAAGTCAAATCTCTCTCTCGTGTCGTGTCTGCTAAGGTTGCAACACAACATGCAGTAAAGTATGTATAAAATAAACTCTGGCTGAGTTACGTTATACATTAACTTTATTTCGCTTCTTTTCGACTTGACTTTGTGTACGAGTTAAAAATAACTTTCGTTCACTAAAAATGTCACAACAGATGGGAATTATCAGAAATGTGCATCAATCTAAACGTGCCGAGTGGAATAAAGTGCTAGTAGCCAGGCCAGTTCAAGCCACCCGAAAGAAATCTCCCTTCTCTACTGTACTAACTACTCCTGTCTGTCTACCTATGTATATATACATGCTATGTATAAAGTTTTACACTTAAACCTACTAAAATAGTTGATAATACTTGTGTATATGAATACAAATAAGTTATATTATTTGTACTGTTGTTCTGCTTGAGAAAACGTATCTTTGTGTAGGTAGATACACATTCTACATAATATCTTCATAAACATGAAGTAGTTTAGTGTATGTAAATACATGTGCTACTTAAAAGTAAAACTACAGATTGTATCTGTGTATTCCGTCCCATTACGATTTCTCATGTCTGTCTTTAAATATCTATCTCGTCGAATCTTCCAAAGACTCTTTCATTCATTTCATTAACTATATGAACCGAACACCATAAGACAAGGTGGATTCGGTGTTAGCTGTGGCAAAGGCATTTGTTTTCCTTTTTGGCAGAGAATTCCTCTTTCATCCTCCCATTCACATCTTTCTTCTTACTTGAGTTGCTTTCAGTCCAGAGATCAGCGTAAGAAATCAGATTGGCTCCTTTCCTTTGCTAGCCTTAAGTGACTGGCTTTACAGGATTTACTTGGACTGATTTAGATTTTGACAAGAGCCACTCCTTCTAATTCTTTTCAAGAAAAATGAAAACATACAAGATTCCTCGTATTGTGTATACCTACCTGCACTCAAACTCCACTTGGGCTCAGTAGCAGTGTAGACAGTGTAGTGCATTCTTTTGTACTTTGATCTAGATATTGTGTTAGCTTTTCGACATCAGTCTCTCAAAGAAAAAACTGGTTAAGCAAGAAAGTATATATTCTTATGCGTCTCGTCTACTCACTTCCATTTGAGTTTCAAAAAAAGCAATTCATTCATTGCATGCATGCAAATGTAAATGCATATTTCATGGGCAGAAAAACTGAAAAGGGAGTGGAGACTTTCTCTTTCCGCGGTTTGAATGTTGTGTGTTATGTTATGTCATGTGTAAAGTACATGGCACTTATGTGTGTCCAGAAGAATGTATGTAATGTACAAAGATGGAGATCGGAAGATGTGTAATATGAAAAAGATGTGGGGCGGTAAAGAAAACGATATCTCTAGCCAAGCCAAAAGGTATAAAAGTTGATTGCTGTGAATTAGAGTAAATTATTAGTTTGACTTTTTGAGACCAAGGTAAAAAGAAAGGGAAAAAGTTTCGTGTGTTTTGCAGTTTGGAGCTTTGAGGCTGAAGGTGGAGAGAGATATCAATGATAAGTATCTTTAGTTCGGCGGATAGCTCTGAAGAGCGGAAAGTTGGTTAGGTTAGGCTGCAAAAGAAAGAGTAACGCGTAACCAAACCCTTATTGGGATTCCCGTTAAACGATCGAGTTGAGTCAATTCAAGTTTCAAGTGAACTCTCAAGTTTCACTTTCTTTGTTATTCCTAAAGCATTAGAAACCGGGTCGGCTACTATAACCAAACTATTGTGTAACAAAGTAAAGTAAAGAAGTTCCATTCTCTGCCGGTGCAACCTGCAGAAGATGAGACAGAATATAGCAGGAAAACAGAAAAGATAAGTCAAAGACTGTATGGAACATGATAACCACAATTTGGCTCTCATACCATCAACTCATCTGCCAAGAACATTCTCACATAATACAAAATTTGGGTTACTCCCTTCTTTTTATAAGATCCTCTTTCAAGATTTTGTGACATGGAAATATGCAACCACTTAAATACTAATAGACCTATAATCCACGGAACAATGTTCACCTCCCATACACTTCATAACACTAATATAAAACTCTCCGTATAAATCGAAGATGTCTTGTTTTGACAGTTTGCCGTGGTTTGCTCCACAATGATAGGAACAGCTCTTATTAATGTATTACCACATCTGCAACAAAAGTTGCTAATTGTTAGTGCTTGTTTTTGTGTTGTTGTACCTACTATGTACTAGTAAGTGTATAGCATAAGAATATTCTGGCACACTGAGCATAGAATGTGTTCAGCAAGCCAAAACCCATCTTAATAACTTTGTCAAGTTATATTGTTAGTGTGTCAAGATAGCTATCACTATCAACATCTCATGTCAGAACTTGAACAAGAATAGAAAAAACTTGTCCATTGGGATATCTTCCCAGTTCTTATTCTTTAGTTCTTGGAGTATCTTACCTACATACTACATGACTAAATGTACCGTACTACACAGTCGGTATATTCACAATACACATAATATTACAAATATGTACAATGTACTTGGAGTTAGTCTTTGTCCTGCATTGCATTGGATGTTGGATGTCACAGGAAGAGTAATAGTGTATTGAAAGTAAAAGGGAAAGAAAATCTCGCACTCTTATTCTCTTGTTCAGCTGAGTTTAGTTTAATGTTTACCTTTCATTTCATATTGGTTGAAAGGCAAGGCTACTTAAGTCAAACCAAGTCAAGACAAGACTTCTCATAATATGGAAGGGAAACAAAAGGAAAATTCCCTTCGAGCAACATCCAAACGAACTCTGTATACAAGATTCAGTTCAGCTTGCCCAGATTAAAGGAAGCTGAACGGTCTTTCCACTAAGAATTCTAAGAGCAAAGTAAAAGCAACTGACGGAGAGACCTTAAAGTTAACTTGTTTCGCTTTGCACACATACGAGCCAGAGACTAGGCGACTAGTAGGAGTGCTTTTCCAGTAATGGGTTCTTAGCTTGTCCTTATTACAATGCATTCTTAGCCTTAGCGTACATAGCTAGAACGTACGTACGTAATGTTGTGTTACGCTGTGTACATAGATTAGCAAAAAGTGTCCATATGGATTCAAGTCACGAAAGTTATTGGTTCAGCTACCTTTGTATGGGACTTACGATCGTAATATAATGTTATCTGGCACACTATCATATATGCCAAACGCTACCTACCTACTTATTCGTTATAGTGCATAGCCAGTGTAGTGTAGTACTGATGCAATCGGGATATGTATATATAAGGAGATCCTTGTGTAAGACAGCAGTTTTATTCTCTTCCAGCAAAAGGATGCGTACTGTGTGTACAAAGTGTGTACATTTGTGTAGACATCCAAAGTAGTTTTATATTTGTAGTAGATACGCATACTACAATACTACTCCTTGTTTGCACTGGATTATTGTTGGAAAGGGCATTGGAAAAGTCAAAGTCTAAACCTACCATTCTTATTTGAGCTAACAATAAGTGAGTATAATAGACTCTCTTTCTCTCTCTCTGTGATCTGATGGGTCTTGTCTTGTCCTTTGTGTTTTCATCTCTCAGATCTCTCCCTTCTTTCTTTGCACAAGTCTACTTTGCAGAAAAGAAGGGAGAACTCGCATAAAATGTATCTTGAGCTGGTACCGGCACTTCTCAGAAAAACACAGACATCGGAAATGGGAGCCGGCGGAACAATATTTTGACTCTTACATTTTCCTATACCTGCTGTTGGTTGTATCCCTAGTACATGGGAAAAATATCTAACGTTATATCATATGTTTTTCTTTTTGTGAAGGAAGAAGAGCAATAGCCTTACAAAGCAAACAAAAGCGATCGGATGTAACACTGGCATATTACCTAAGGTCTGCATATTCATGTGTCACAGCCAGACCTTTATAAAGTGTGTACAGTTGAAGCTTTGTTGTGTGTAAAACATGCAACAAAGCAAACCATGAAAATTTTAGACTTTAATAGTACAAAAATGTATATAACTATATAATATAAAAAGTCAAGGTATAATATACAAATAAAAAGTCAGTTTTTGCATTACACTAAAGATATATTGCACCTTTTAGAATGAACGATGAAAACAATGAGCGGGATGAGTAAATAAAGAAAAGTTTATCAACTGGAAAGAAGACAAAGTCAAGTTTAATGTTATGTATAACGACAATTTCCCACGAATAAATCGTTAGCAAACGTTTCTTATGGAGAAAGGCTTTTATGTAAGTGCATACTGTGTAATGGCCAATGGCTCAACGTATTAAGTTGTTGCTCTTATCGTGTGTTCACCTTCTGCCTTCACTATAGCTATGCTTGAAAGTTCAAATTCATTTATTGCAGTTAAAACGACTTAACATGTATGATCTAATCAATGAAAGACTCATTAAAATGCATAGTTTCCACAATTACATGCAATGCAGTTCATGTGGTGACGATATCATTAAAAAGCAACGTAAGCAGTGAGCCGTACAAAAGTCTGCGACAATATTTACGACTGCACGCTGCTCTGTATGGGATTTTAAGTATTATTAATAGATACCTAAATAATAATATATTATGCTTACAAATGTGAATCACCAACTTTACAATGGACATTTACCATTTCTTAACTGGTTAGTAATGGATACGTAGGTTTAATGTATTTGTATATGTTTCTACTTAGTGTTAGGCTGAAAGTGTTACTCTGAGAAGGAAATTGAATGCGAGTAAGCATTACCAGTCTTTGTAGTTCATATACCATGTATGGCTGAATTCGTAAGAGGAAAGTAAAGCTCGTGAGAAAGTCAAGGGAAAAATGATTTTGTTTGGTTAACTGTTTGCTTGCGCTGCTATTATTTTCTTCTATGGCCTTCCTTGGTTTCAATGCTTCTGCTGTGACTGCTTGTGTATCTAAATCTACATCAACCGTGCAGAGGTATTGTATGTATTGCCCTACACGAGACCATTACCATTGAATCAAGCAATGCAGTTTACTTGTAAGGTGAGCAAATATGTAGTTTCTTGGAAAAGTTTTGCAACCATAGCCTTACAAATGTTTTTTGCTGGTAGACTACCTGGACACTTTTAAACTGACAATATATTAGCAGTAAAGAGTGTGTAATACAAATGCCCACTAATATGTGTATGCGCTAGTTTTTTTCTTATTTCCTACTATACCATTATTTCTCTGTACTGTAATATTATGGAATGTGCTGTTTGCATATGAGACTAATATAATAACGGTAGTAAGGAAACAAAATGGAATAAACACACATATTATATACTTAGGTATATACTACTTTATATATGCATAGCATTTATATTACTTAAACGGGTGAACGCATGCAAGAACCCGGGTACCTAATTACTGTCAGAATTCTGTCAAGGTGCTTTCTGATCAACATTAATTTTGAATGTGAAATGAAAGTGAACATTTGTTGAATTTTTACCTCTGCGTTCCACATACTATTTCAAATTATACCACTTACAAAATTCGTAAAATACACGGGCGTGAACAAACAAAACAATTATTTACAAAAGTCATGTCTAGTAAGTCTAAGTAGTTACGTTACATCCAGAAAATACAAGGAAAAGGAAGTCGACCTGAAATATTTTTTGTCCTTACACACTATACTTAAGTATTGCAATTCATATACCATTCTCAATACTATTATCGTTATATTCAAATTAGGTGGTCATTTTTTCCCGCGTCGGTAATGATTACAAAATT
>JAQFYB010005446.1:0-14043 GCA_034694085.1 Pogonognathellus longicornis | reverse complement strand
CGCTACGCGCTGCCCGCCCTGCAACCTCACTGCAGGGCAGCCTCTCCTGCCCGCCCTGCAACGAGGTTGCCGGTTTTTGACATTTTATGTAGGCCTGGTAGATACGTCTTTAACCGTCCTCGTAGTAAATTTAGATACGGCCTTTCCAGGTTAAGCCATCGATATGCAATGCAAAACTGAGTGAGTGTTAAAGAGGCAGCACGCAGCAGCAACACTAATAAATATTATAAGGAAAAATGTTCCATGTCCATTTCAAATCTCAATCGCTTAAAATATAATTAATTGTATGTATTTCCTTTCCATAAAATACTCTCACGATACTCACGAACATTTTTGGTATTCGACAAAAAATTACAGTTGCCAAGCTGCGCCGCAATACATGTAGACAACTTGAAAGTTTCAAGTAAGTAGATTCTAGAAAAATCCTCCAACAACGGCAGTCGGCATAAAATAGCTGCTGCGACGTAAATACTGAATTATTTATGATTGCTGCTTATTGATTTAATTGTGTTTGTTTTTACAGCTTTTTAACGGTAATGTAAAATATTATTGTCCTGCTTATGGCTTTAGAAGTAATGATAGTTCAAATCCTTTATGTCGCCCGCGGCGGCAGAAAGAAAACAATTCAGCCTTCGGATACATCGCTGCAGACTATACTGAAATATAGAAATAAACCGAAATTCATTTGTACCACATCCTACAAAGTTAAAAAAATCCGAGACAAGAATAAGATGACTTAAAAAACTAATTTTTACAATTCATTAAACAACAAAATTACTGTTCATCTAAATATTTTGCAGCTTAAAAAACCGCGACACAACCTGCAAGAATTAAGAGTAATTCATAAACCCAATGAAATCCTTCATTCAATGCATCATAATATCACAAGAATGACGACAATGAATTTAATATTTGATTTACAATTCATATACAGTATGTATCACAGTAACGGACTTATAGGACTTAATACATTGATAGGTACTCAGGTCAATGACATCATTGATATTGATGTGTACCCCTTCATAATTGCATCCTAGGCAACAAATAAATAATTATCATAAGTTGTGCTGGAAACTGTATGCATTAAAGTACCTATCAATGTATTAAGTCCTATAAGTCCGTAACTGTGATACATACTGTATTATACTGACTTATACTATTTGTTTCTTTAGTTTTTTACTTTTTTATTCTGATATTTTGAATGGAGTATATTTAATTATCTAAACTCTGTCGGCTATTCAAACGCCCGACTTGCCGGCTTTCTGTTGCATTTCTTATCCTATTGCCTCTCATATGTTGGGATTGCAACTTTTGGCTTTACAAAGTTCTAGCTGTAGCTAATTTGAAAAGGCATGAAATACAGAAAAGATAAATTAGTTATGATTAAATTTGTAGCAATTACATACACCACAGTCCCCATATTATTAAAATCCTACCCTCAATCTCATTCAATGTGCCTACATTGTATCCCCATTAATAGCAACTTCCAAATATAATATAAATATTACAAATCAAAGATTGAAAAAACCTATTTAAAAATTTAATATTACCTAATTTAAAATCAATTAAATAAAAATTGAGTTCTGTTATTGTGATGTGCATTGCTCGAATGCAGGTGAAGAAGTGTTGAAGCAAAATTACGTATATGATGGAACAGAATAATTTATGATTAAACCTTTCACCTTCAACCTTTAAGGAAGAACAGTCAACAGTATTGATTGATATTTATAAATAATATAGTTAGTAAATTACTACTCTAGTCTTTCACACTTTAAATTTGTAGAATAGAAACTGATAAACCAAGTAGAAAGTAATTTATGTCATGAGAATTATACGAGTCGAAATTCTCGAAATAGTCGAAATCAAGCTACCAATACAACCACACAGTAATAATAAGTCAACTTCAGTCGTGTAGTCAAAATGAATCCCTTTCAACATTTGGGACATAATGTCCCAACAAAATACTGTTTCCAGCTACCTACAAATTACTCAGGAGAAACCAAGTTCATCCTTGCAGCTCATATCAATTGGATAAGGTTTAATTTTAATTATTCACTGTAATTGATTATTTAATAATATTATTAAAAGAAATGATCTTTTAAAGCTTTTTTTATTATATTTGAACTTACAGGGAAGTCATCTCTGAACAGCGAATACCCACAAAGTTTTTATCTCACGAGCGCTTAACAGATGACGAAGTTCATGCTTTTTTAAGCCAAGGAATATGCCAGCCTTTGGGACCAAGGTGGATTTTCCTTTTTGTTACGGTAAAACTTTTTTACATCTTAATGCTTCAAAAGTTATTTACTAATCATTCTCCAGCTCTACAGTTTTCAAATGACTAATTATTTCTTTTGTTAAAATAGGCTCTGAAAGTCTCAAAAATTGCAAGTAGTTTTAAACCGTTGGATATTCCATCAAATATATCTCAAGCTGAAAGAAAAACCTGGCCACAAATAATGGATTTTATCGGAGAGTCTAATTTCAACTTTGTTTGGGAGCAGCCGTGCATAAGTCTGTTGCATAATTCAGATACAAATCCCGATGAGTTGTCAGCAGAATCAATTCCCTCGATACAAATAGAAGATTCAATTTATTTATCTAAACTTTTAAAACATCTGTATATAAATTTGGAAGAACCGTCAGAAGAAAATTCCTCGTCAGATACGACAAGATTTCCAATCTCCAATTTAAGTCAAGCTCTGGCTATAATCAACATTCCAGACACTCCTAGTGGCAATTCCATGTTAGAAAACTCTATTATTAATAATAGTAACGGAGGCTATTCGCATTTTCTAATTTTTCATCCGTTCATAAGAAACACATTACAAGAAGCGGTGACATTCTCACCCCAGAAGCTGAGCTCACATACCAAACAGTTGTTTGTAATTTACCAAATACTACAATACCTTAAAGATTTTCAAATGTTGGGGCTACCAACTGGTGATTTGACTTTAAGTGATTTCCGTACAGATGAATGTCTTTATTTAAGCGTCATCCCGAATTTGACAGATATCCTGGAGAAATTGAGACACAAGCACTCTTGCTCAGTTACACGCCCTCGAGTCGATCCTCGTGTAGAAAAAATCCTGAAATTTGTCGTCAGAAAAGTCAAAGGCTGGGAAATCGAAAAAAATCAGTTGGATTCTTTGCAGATAGATCCCCAACTTATTGAATTATTAATCCGACACTGGTGTGAAGGACTCATTTCTAACTACGAGTATTTAATGTTCCTAAATTATCTGTCTGGTCGTCTGTGTGATGGAAATCCAAATTTTCATCCAGTTTTTCCATGGGTTACCGACTTTTCTCAGGCTCAAGGTGGTTGGAGAGATTTGACCAAGTCAAAGTTTAGATTGAATAAAGGAGAGAGGCAGCTGGATTTAATGTACGAAGAATGTGGCAGCGGAGATAATACAGTAAGTGCATTTTATGAATTTTAAGAACTGTCTTAAAAATCTTCAGTTTTTGTTTGAATTGAATACTAATTTTGTGTTTTGATTGAGAAGATACCTCATCATATAACAGACGTTCTATCAGAAATAACTTACTACGTGTACAAAGCTCGAAGAATTCCAAAACAAGTCCTCTGCAAATTCGTTAGACCGAAGTGGGTTCCAGCTGAGTATCCAGTCTCAATTCAAAGGATGCAAGAATGGACTCCTGATGAATGTATTCCAGAATTTTTTGATGACCCAACAATATTCCAGGTGAGGTCGATAATTCAAATAACTTAAGTAAAACTTCAAAATAGCTATTGACGATTAAAATACCTATGCCATAATTTATTGCAGTCAATTCACGATGACCTGGCGGATCTTCAAGTTCCGAAATGGTCTTCGAGTCCCCAAGATTTCATTATTCAACACAGAAAATTACTTGATAGCGATTATGTCTCAGCAAAACTGCACCATTGGATTGATCTTACTTTTGGATACAAACTGAGTGGAGCTGCCGCAGTGAAATCAAAAAATATTTATTTGTCGTTAGTGGACAGCCATAAAAATTTAACAAGTCATGGAATGGTGCAGTTATTTCAAACACCGCATCCTCCAAGAAACTGTTCTTTAAGAAACATGAAAAATATTGTCACATACAAAGAGCTTAAAAGTAATTTAAACCTTCATTAATGTATATTAATTATTACACACATACTAAACTTCAAAGTAAATATGTTATTATTTATTTAGAACTGAGGGAAAGTGACAATGATGAGACTCCCACAGACGCAACCGATGCCAAATCCAATAAGTCTTGGAAAAACATAAATATAAATCTACCTAAACATTTTGACCCGATGGGGCTTTTCTGCGATTTTGAAGTTTGTTTGAATTTTTTTAATACTCATTTTCCGTACCAAAAAAGTGAGACAAGTGTTATTCTCAAAGGACTCAAAAACCGATCCGAGTTACCGTTTTCCGTGAAGCAATTCGGATGTCTGCTTGTGGAATTGGTACTTTCACAAAAGCTTCGACACATTTCCATAATGGATAAAGTCGATCAAAGATTTACATTCTATAAAGAAATAGTGAAAAGTTCTACTGCTACAAATCCTGTGCCACTCTTTTGCAAAAGAGCCGTACAAGCTATTTTTACTCCAGAAACATTAGAATTCTCAATACCTATAGATATTTCTCTACATCTTTTACTGCTGGGTGATCGATTGGGACCAATCCCATTTCCTAGCTATTTCGAAGAACTTTTTAAAATGATGAGAACTCTTCGAAATTACGACCGTGTGTCAGCTGTAGCAGCTCCCGATGACATTGGACTCAAGATACGAGTTCAAGAATTAAAAGTTAAATCTTTCTCAAGAGATCTTATTCAAATCATTCACAATTTGGATGAGGATGGCTTAGAACTCGTTATGCCTTTTGTCATAGAGCTTTTCCAAAATCCAGAAACAAGAGTTTTAGCCGTTTGGAATTTATTTTGTCCTTTTGCTAGAGCTATTGGCAAGAAGAGTGAGTAATATTCTTTTCTGTTTGTGTGTGCATGTGTATAAAATTATTTCAAACAATAAATTCTAATCATTGGCCAAATATTATTTTCAGAGGCAGCGGAACATCTGTTGTCTCCTATCGTGCAAATATACGAAGGAGACTACCAATCGGACAAACACTTGAAGCTTTTCCACAGAAGTTTTCTCCTCCAACTACTCAGTTGCTTTGGTTTGCAGATTTTCCTCGAAAACTTTTCAACACTGTTAATTGAAGCAATAGGAGGATGGAAATCATGTAACGATCAAAACGAGCAAATACCCAGAACGCATTTAACTTCAACGGATTTAGAAATAGACTCTTCTGAAGATTCATGTAGCCTTAATGCAGCGAAAAAGTCTTACAAATTTATGACAAGCAGAATGACTCGAGCAGAGTCTGAACCTGGAGAATCTGGAACTCAAAACTCTCAACCGATTGAACCCGAAATGTTTTTGATGGAGCCGGATGTATCTGATTCAGAAGGCACGGACAGCTCCAATCCTGCAATGACTACTGCAGGAACTATTCCCCCTGCATTAGTGATCCCTTCAACTGGAGTGGACAACAACATGCCCGTAACAAACTCAACCTCTCAGTCACCCGTAGTAGCAAATTCTTATTCCTCCAATGCTACTGGAGATTCTTCAGAAGAATCTACTCACCAACAAATTTTGGAGCGAACAAGAAGCATGAGCAAAAAAGAAAAAGTAGAATTGATGCGATCCAGTTATTCTTTAAAATCCGCCAGTGACATTTCAGAAATGTGTTGTGAAAGCGTCATGTGGCTGTCGCACAGACTCGGACCAGTTTTAACAGCAAAATATCTGTCCAGAAATCTACTACGAATGCTAACTCTTTGTTACATTGGCCATTTGGACAAAGTGGACGAAATTCACAATGTATCTGGAACTATTTGTTGTGAAGGAGATATTCACGCTAAAAAAGTTTTGGAATGCCTCGTTTCTGTGTCAGGTCAGTTGATGTCCTTAACTGAATCATAGCACCACTTACATGTAATTTCACCGTGTGTAATTTGCACTTTTACATACAGCTTAATTACTTTTTTACGAATGACAATTGGCTTTCTACACTTCTAGCTCATTTTACTAAATTACTCAAAGTTCCTAAAATTGTAAATAATTGGACTACCACAGTATTTAACTTTTTCGTCATGTCATGCTATGGTTATGTTTTAAATGTTCTCTTCAGCTTTGCATTCCTACTTGCATTGCAGTTCAAATACATTTCAATGCGCAAGCCTTGGATTTTGTAATCTTTGACAATTTTAACCAGAATATTTAAAAGTCAATAGTAATTAAATGTTACAATTGAAACAGATATGAATACCTCCATTCAACAATGTGATCTTCCAAATGAAATCTCTAATACGGATGCCTTGGGCTTTGTAGATTTATATGGCGATTGCTTCATAGAGCGTCAGTATCTGCCCTACTGCGAGGATCTCATTTCGGCCTCCATCGTCAGAAAAATCACAGTCACTGTTGAAGCGGCTCTTCTTGGAGTCTCATCCCTCCTGGAAACAATATTCAATTATGTTCCAGACACAATGGTCATGGCCCTTCTTAAGGTAACTCTAAAACAAAATTTAAAATACAGTGTTGTGTTCGTGCTTTGGAATTTTATTTATTTTTGAAGTAAACTTAAAACAATGTTAAAAACATTTCAACTTTTAATTGACAGGATCGTGTGATGATTTCGGTACTAACACCATTAGTCAATTTGATTTGTACGGAAACTATTACATTTCCTTCAGGGAATACACCAAGATCTCTTCTTGCGACGAAAGTAATTATAAAATGTCATTCTTAGTTTGGAAGAGTATCAAGTATTTATTATTTTTGTGGGTTCATTAATTTGATTTTTTCCTTGACAATGTAGGTTGCTGGAATGTTAAATGCTATCAAGAAAAAGATTGGGACTGATATGAGTCAATTGACGCTAAAACCTTTGGTTCTTCAGCTCTCAGAAACTTTTACTGCTGTATATAGTGGTAGCACAAAGGTATTGAAAACAATTCTATATTAATTGTTATTGCAATTGACTTGAATGAACCTTTAGACTTACTTAACAATTATGAGAATAAAAAATACTTTATTTTCTAGGCTGAAATGGCTCAAGTTTTTGGCGCTCACTTGGCGTATCAACTATATTCGAATTTCTGTGAAATCATAGTTGGATCTGAACATGAATCTCTAATTAGAGATTTATATTTAAAACATGGAATGATCGATAGATCTATGTCACTTAAAGAAGGTACGATATCATATTTTTTATTATCGATGAATGGCCTGTCGAAGTCCAGCATTATTTTTTTGATAACTTTATCCTTTTCTTCAAGTTTTCCCTTACAGTATTGTAGTTTTATCTTTTTACCTTTTATCTTTACGTTAATTCAAAATTCAAGTACGACTAATGTTTGTACATGCGAAAGTATGAATTTGAACGAACGCAATAATTACCCATTAAAGTTTTTACCTATTAAAGTTTTTAAAATTTTTGGGGTCAAAAATATGTTGCTCTTGCAGATTCGAGTCCTTCTGGAGAAAAAACCAATCTGAGAAAGCCAGTTGAGCAGCAGTCTAGTTTTGGATCAAAAAGTTTCGGAAATCGTATTCAGATTCAACAAGTATGCCACAAGTAACAATAAATTGTAACGTGATCTAACAATGAAATTATTTGTAAAATGGAGAATAATTTCTTGAATCTTTGATATTTTAGAATGATACTCCACATGAAGAAATGGAGCCGAGTCCACCCGCAAGAAAAGATACAACGAGACATTTGCGTGGGAATTGGCTAGCTTATTGGGAACATGAAGTTGGAAGATCGGAATCAAAATTTAATTTTAAGCAAATTAAATTGCAAACTTTTACTGGTCACACTGCTGCAGTAAGATCCATTTATTCCCTGAATAACGAAAATAGTTTTCTAACGGCAAGTAAGGATAAGACTGTGAAACTATTCTCTCTGAGAAATCAGGTAAATGTAGAAATAACTTTTTCTTTGCTTTTACAAAATAATACGGATATAGTAAAACAAATACGCTTTAATTTAAATCACAAACAGCCAAAGTCTAAAGCAATTCTACTCCAAAACTTTTATACAGGCCGAAGATAGCACAAGTTGCCAATGGACGTATCCGAACCACAAAAAGGCAGTTTTGAGTGTAATATTTCATGAGGCTCTTCACCTTGCTGCATCAACAGATGGATTTATTCACGTTTGGGATCCATTTGTGGGGAAAGTGGTTCGTGTGTTGGAAAAAGGAAGTGCAAAAACTAGTCCGATATGTTGTCTAAGACCAATTTTGAATACAAACTCATTCGTTGGAGCTGGTATCGATGGTTCCCTCGTCGTCGTCGACTGTAGAAGTTGTCACCCATATGAACTGAAAGTAACTTGTGATTTTCTTAACAAAAGTTAACATTTGAAAATAATTGTCGTGTATTAGGTATAGGCTCATAAATAATTTTCGCTCATAGATCGGAATCGGACAAAACAGCGGATTGATTCGTTGCATGTCAGTTTCTGAATCCGGTCAGATTGTATCTGTGGGTCACTCATCGGGAATGCTTTCAGCTTTGGACTTAAGAAATGGAACATTGTTGGGTTCATGGAAAGGACACGAAGGAGAAGTAATGCATTACAAGTTACAAATTATAATTTGAATCTCATCAATGTGATAATTGATTACAAACCACATTGTGATTTTTACAGATTTTGCAATTGATTGGACACCAAGGCAAATACATTATAAGTTCGTCGTTCGATCAAAGTATTTCCGTATGGAATGTAGAATCCAGCGAAAATCGTTTAGCTTTCTCCATGAGGTATTTTTGGAACGAAATTCTTTTTAGTATTTTTTTGTGTCATTTACAATGAAATATTTTACAATATTGTTTGCTTGGACAGGGGCCCCACCGAGCCAGTACATTCCTTGTGTACCTACGAGTCAGAATTGATTTCTTGTACAACCTCTAACCGGATCGGTGTTCATTGTGGGATTGATGGAAATTCGGATTTCTCGTCTACACGACTTCGCTCGGATACCTTCAAAGGAATTGTTACATGCATGACACTGATCCCTCTCAATCAGTTTCTCCTCGTAGGATCTGATTCTGGAAATGTCATGTTGCTTTGTTAGACTCTTATGACTGATCAATGCAAAATGCAATGCACTTATGATTTTTTTAAATTAAAAAACCTTTGTGTAATAAATGTGCAGTTAGGGAATTAATTGATCCAATAGAACTGTTGGACTTTGGAAATGGTTCTAGAGGGCTGACGAGCATTTTCAGATTTTTGATTGAAGTTTGTTCAATGCTTGAAACATCTTTGTAGTTTCCTAGATTTTCCAAGGTTCGATGTGCCACGTCAAAATATTATTTATATGAAAGTTTGAAAACGGTCGGGTAAAAATAATCTCTTTTCCTTTGAGCTCTAAAAGTATCCCCAAAGCACATGTGGTATAGGCAGATATTACAGATTTGCTGCGTTGTTAAAATTCACACTTCCCATATTATTAATGTAATGCTCACTCTTTAGTTTCCATAATTCAGATTGTTTTAAGAGCTACTCAAATATTGTGTTTATGTATTTGTACTATAAAATCATTCCGTATTATTTAAAAAAAATCCGTTTCAAGTGTTAGATAAACGTAGCAAATTACAGTATACCATAGCAAATGGATGGCTCTTTGGACTATAGAGCCATCCACTTCCTATGAGTATACTATAAATTCCTTTCTACCTGTATTACATATTAATATTCCATTATAAACTCAAATCAATCCAAGCTATGGTTTTACACGCTTTACGTTGTAGGGATGAATGAATAACGCTGCTAATAAATCACAGTTAATTTCGTGTCAAATCTGTTTATGTTTTATTCATTTTATGCATGTACATATTATAGGCATAGGTACTCAGACATCAGGGGCGTATTCATGTCACACATTTGGAGGGGTCTAGAACGAAACCTAGTTCATAGTCGTTGCCAGTAGTGGATTTCGAGTGGGCAAAATTAAAGCATGATGTACAAATGTGGCGAACAAATTGAGCAAAAATCAATGGAAAATGTGACAAATTCATGCGTAGTGTGAAAAATTTTATGATTTTTTTTTGCATTTTTACTGTTCCTTTTAGGGATTTTGGAAGGGACATGATTTTATCTTTAGTGTATAATCCAAAAATTTGATGGGGGCTTTAACCTCCTATCCCCTCCCCTAAACCCACTGACACACATCATACACAAAATATTACAATAATATATTTGTAATTGTAGTGATTTAATCCAATTCACAGTGAATGTGATTATTTATAAAATCCTGCAAACTATGACATTAGTCCGAAAAGTACATACACTATTTCGATTTCAAACAATTTGTAAAATATTTAAGAGTACTTGTATTTTCCATTTAAACATACATAGAAAACCAATTCGCAAAAACTATGACTCTGGAAGAAGGTAGGTTATACAATAAATTATAATGAATAATTAACTTTTAAGGTACAGAATATTTACATATAATTAGAGTGACCCTTCATGCAAAGCATTATACCGATATTTCTAATCCAGCAGAATCCCTTTGCGAGACCAACTCTTCCATTTTCTTTCACACACACTCAAGGAGGTGTTGTGTAATTGTTATTAGCAGTGTGTCTCCTTGATGAAAACATTCTTGCCAATTCCGCTCGTGTCTTCCGGCTTGCGTCAACCTAAAATTCATTTAAATACTTGTATTAGTTTTATCAAAAATTTAAAAAAAGATTTGCAGTTGCAGTTAAATATAATATTAGAATAACATTCGGGATTGTATCTCACTTGTTTAATTTTTCTGTTCATCATGAATGTCGCCACCAGAATGGCGATGCACAATGAGATTACAATCGTTATGATAGAAATGTGAATCCAAGTGAAGGTGTCTGCGTGGGATTTTGATGTGGAGAAGTATACAATCTTCTCTGGCACAGTCTCAGTACTTTTTATTGGTTGCCTTTGATTAGCAATCGAATTGTCATCGACATGTGCAGGTTTTCGAATTTTTTCATCGTCTTTAAAATTTGGGCTATTCTGGAAAAAAATTTCTTGAGTGCAGTTCAATAAAATAACTTTATTCGTTCTGTCCGAGTCTTCAACCCCATCAGTCGAATTGACGTTTGGAACTGAAGGCGTCATTGTAATATTCACTGGGTAACATCTCGATCTTATGAATAGCCGTCCCATAAAAAGTTGACTTGGCGTGTCTGCATAAAATGGTCATGAAATATTTCTTACATAAGATCAATTTATAAGTAAATACTAAAATTGTAAAATATTTTGAGAATTTTAATACAATCTAATCTGTAATTTACTATGATTTCAAAATAGTTGGCTAGTAATGTTACCTGAAAAGTCGGACGGAAAATGAAAAAGAGGGCGAAAGAAAAGTTTTTCCGTTGATGCTTGATGCAATGTAACTATAAATAGTAATCCAGTTAATGTCATTGCAATAGAACCAAAATCATTTTTAGTGCCCCTATGGCTCCCCATTTTGCTTTCAGTTCTTCAATACTTCTAATCAAAAATAAAAACTCACTCTCAAGAGTCAAGCTGAAACAAACTGGACTAAATGAAGATGTTGCTACATCAATCAATTGCACAATGAAAATGTTGAGTAGAGCTGATTACGTAATGTATAATTGTATTTAGAGTACAGCAAAATATAACGTCTTGAATATTGAATATGTATAGAATATAGTAATGGAGAATACATGAACCTATTTATGATTATCACATAAAAGCTATCATTCCACATACGCAATAGTTGTAATTTCTCATTTTCTTTGGTGTAAACTAATAATGTGTCTCAAACGACTAACTGCTATACATAAATACATTATCTGTTATTAAATGTAGGATGTATTGTATATTATTATAATACATTCCAATAATGCATACGGTTCTAGAAGTTCTAGACACCTCCTTAATGTCCTCAATGCATCGTGGACGCCTTTGGACGTGGACGCCTATTTATCGTGGTACCGGTCAGGCACGTAGCCAGTATTATAAGTTGGGGGTGCACATCAAGAATAAAGGAATCAATTTAGGTCAAAACCGAAGCAAAATGAATCGATATTTTTCTGATATTTTTCACTTTACTTTTTACATAATAATTTATTCTAGGTACACATGCACACAATGGCTACGTGCATGCATGGTACCTGTACACACTTTGCTGCAATAGTCTTACCCATCTTTCATCGTGTCATGTGAACCTTTTATGATGGAGCTTTTGCGTCTAAATAATTGTATCGCCACTTCCTCTAGGAGTATTATCGTAACAAATTTAAATCGAAGTCCTAAATGTAAAAACCATCTCATTGTTTACGTGTTGCTGAGCCTCTAATATATACATGCAATCAGAAGACCAAAATAATTTACTCATAATTGTTTTGCGTCAGGGTGCACGTCAATTGTGGTTATATGGGCTTTCCGGTAGCATTGTGTCTGTTGACCACATAATTTAATTTAAGATATGTATTATCTTTACGAATATTTCTGTACAATATACATATGGTACAGACATCATAGTACCTATTAATACTAGTATTCGTAATTCGTATAAATACCTAAACTAAAACCTAATAGAGTTAAAATGTTTTATAAATTAGAAATCATGCAGCACAACAAACAACAATAAGTTGAGTATCCATAAAACTATTGGCTAAATTATTGAGTAAATAAGGAAAAACGATTATGTATGTTTATATCTGTTCTTAGTACTAGTACTACATACTTAAAATCACTAAATTACACAGAAAAGATAATACATGCATTATTTGTTGATTGTTTTCAAGACCGCTCATTTATAGTATGGTATATACAGGCAGGCACGTATCTAGGATTTTAGTATTGAACTATGAGGGGGGGGGGGGTAAGAATGCAATAGTTAATTTTTTTCATCCATTTTTACACTTTTACGCTATACTGTGTTTGCTATACCCAGAAATTGATTTCAGGAAGGAAAATTGCCAATATTATTATTATAAAAGCGAAAAATTCTAGCCGATTTTAACTAAAATCAACGTCAAATATATAAAACGCGCCTAGCACTAGCGCGAAAATTTTTGGGAATTTTTGCCCTTTGATAGCAGAATAACATAAATATTTATATTTCTCAATCTCAAGCATGAAATTTATTGGATAAGAATTTAAAAAGAAAATAATATCTAGTCTAAGCCAGTATAATATGCATCCTCCGCACCCTTACTGGATACGTGCCTGATAACCGGTTCCACCTACGTTCAGAACTGAACTAATTAATTGCTAACTTTAACAATTAAAAGACAAGACATGATGAATGAGTGTTTGTATTAATAATTATTTCCACGATTAAAATTTATTTTTGAACTTTGAACGATTATTGCATGAAAATAAAAGGCGATTCTGTTAAAATGTTCTGTTCATCAAGTTAAAGCATTGGTTATTTTACGATGCTTATTTTTTACCATTATTTTTATTTACTGATTAGTGATTACATAATATTAGTACCTAAAGTAAGTATTGTAATGTACAGGATAATTGTTTACTGTACGTAGATAGTAATAGTATTTACTATTTATACTACCCAATACGTAGTGGCTATTTTCATGAGTTTGCTGCACTAATGGCAATAGCCATTTGTACAGCAAAGTTGCATTGCGCATTGATACTACTAATTATGATTTTAGAAATCCTAACGTTATTAAAGAATAACGGAGCATTAGAGTTTTCGATATGTATTGTGTTATTCAAGAATATTATAAAGTATGAATGAGTGGGCGAAATACTAAAAATAAGTAAATACCACCAGGGCCGTAGCCACTAAGGGTGCTTAAGCACCCCCCCCCCCCAGATTATTGTGGCTTACACTAGATATTATTGGCATTTTCTCAATTAATGAAAGTGATACAGATATTATTCAACCACGGTCTTTTTAAAGTTGACAATTGGTGAACGTAAATAACTCAGTGTGTAAGATATCATTGTTTTCTCACCGTTTAAAATACAACTTTGTCTC
>JAQFYB010005445.1:0-14047 GCA_034694085.1 Pogonognathellus longicornis | reverse complement strand
TTATAGTGGATATGCATTGCAAACAAATAGGCGCATTTAAATAACAAACCTTGTCTAATTTTACTAGTAAGCACGTAATAGTATAATAATTACACACATCTATATAGCACATGGTACACATCATAAGTATAGTTCACTACTGTATAGTTGTGTGTGGCGAATAAAAACAAAAACCCTTCATAATTTGAAGGATACGTACAGTGGTTCTATAATAGTCTTAAAGAAACTTAAAGAAGTAATAAGTCTTGGTATGGTACGTATACACCACTAACAATCTTATTCAACTACTGAAATGTTACATTGCGTAGAAGAAATTATACAGTTCCGAGTAGAAAGAAACATTAGTGTTTCATTCGTGAAGGGATTCATGAAATGAAGGGAAGAAAGTTATGAATTTCTTTCATTTTCTACTGAATGAAGGAATATGCTTTAAACATAATGTGCAAACAAACTCAATAGAAAGAAAACAGTAGAAATCATGAGAAGAACTTTGCAACTTTCAACTTCCTATATTTCTATAGTCCAAATGTTCATTATGAAGCCTTTAAAATGAAAGTCAAAATTAGGTGCTGCAGCTTAGAAAACAGACCACTGCATAAACTACTTGGAAACCAGACTTGTAACATTTACATCTTTGTGTATAAAGTGTACCTATGTAAAGTTAAACTGTAATGCGCAGTGCTGGTTAAATTGTTTAGACTATACAGAATAGTCAGAATACATTGTAAATATACACTAAATATTAGCATATAGTAAGAAGGTATACATACTCAATATTCATACAGTAGGTTACTGTTTTCCACATTTTCACATCATTAATTACGACTAGGTACGACAAACAAAACTTACAACATGATCATATGATAGGGTGATGATTTTTGCATTTATAGTATAGTGCTGAAAACCTTAATGTATGTAGATTTGATGTAGAATAGCAAAGATTGATGTGTGATAGTAATATCAGATGTAGTAGTAAAATATCCACCCACGCAACGCATATTTTATACATATTACATATTGTGGGGAGCTTTTATGTACATGTACAAGGGGTATAAGGAATATGTTTTGATTACATACCGTTTTGGAGGATATACAAGAATCGTTGAGATAGAGATGATGAGTCTCCCATCTTCGCAAGAGTTTTGAGCTGGTCAATTTGCTCATTAAATTCTGACCATGTTTTACTTTGCACACCTGCACATCTCCTTCCGAGATCAGTTTGAACTTTGGGCCGATAGATTGAATACCGCCAGTGGAAGTGGACGAAGACGATGAGGATGTTGAACTTTCACCACTAGAACTACTAGAAGAACTACTAGAACTTGCACTATTTTCCCCATGGCTTCCGCTGGCATTTACCGAAGAATCTCTTTTTGTGGAATTATTGCTACTGCCACCACCACGACTATTAGCACTGCTTGAAGAACCATTGCTATCATTATTATGATTATGATTGGCCTTCCTGTCAGTTTCATTGTTTTCGTTCCCGTTGGTTTCTGATGTTGGGCATATACCCTGGTTATTTGAGTTATTTTCCCCCGCAGACAGTGGACATGATGTAGTTTCGTGAATGTGAAGCGAAGTGCCATCGGAAATATCGCCATCAGCGTTCGGCAACAAACAGCTGGAGTCTGTGGAACGGGAGCTTGGCATATCTTCAGTTAAATTGTCCAAAGAATTATGACACATGGGGATATTCGATTCAGAACTGGATTTGCTCACGGTACTCATCCCTTGAGTAGAAAGCTGATTGTTCATCATCACAAGTCTTTCTGTAGAATGAGACGAACGATTGAATACTTTTAAATTGAACCCGAATCCGAAATTGAGTCCGAAATTTCTTTTTCTCTCTCGCTCTCTTTCTTCACATGATATTCTTTGACCATGATTATCCACATCAACCTCTGCTCCAGTTAATATCGTTACAATTTCTTGATTCTCTCCATCCCGCAGGTTGTTTTGTCGCCGGGTGAGCTCAGGGCTATGTGTCGTCGTCATTTCCACTTCAAATTCAGAAATGGTCGGATTTTCACACTCAATATTGTTATTTTTTGTGTTTTCACTGTCGTCTTCTTCCAACCTGGACACTTCTTCTCCTTCAGGTGCAATGATACTGTTTTCAGAATCTGATTTTGTCGGAGATGCTAACTTACTGCTATTGTTGCTATTGCAAATACTACTAGTCGCACTCGCGTTACTACTCGTTCCAGCCGAATTAGTGGAACTGTCACAATTTTCAGTGTTACTGCTAGTGCTACTGCTAGTGCTGCAGCCACTGCTCACTAATCCGGCTTCACTTACTAAATCTTCGTCAGTCTGCCCCATATTTTTCTCAGATTGCTTTTCTATCAAGGATGATAATATTATTATTGTGTCTTTGTTTCTTAGCAGATGTATTTTCCTTTTCTCACATTGGAATTTTACGTCTTAAAAATAAATCCGTCTTAGAATCTACCTGCAGTTTCTGTTTGTTCTGTCCTTTTGTGGCAGTGGTATGTGAGTCGTCGTTAATAATGCAGAATAGCAAGCTTTTTAAAAGAGGATTTGGATTTACCACAATGAGTTAGGTTTTATGTTTTGTGCAGTGTGTTTTAGTATTTGTAGAACCTGAAAGAATAGAACTACAGATACAATGCTCTATATAGATTGATAGGAATGGTACTATGTAATATAATGGAGAATGAAAATGACAAAATCCATTCAGACGACTCTTTAGTCTTTGTCTGTCCCCCTGAGTTGGTTGTTGTGTAACTAATGTATACAACATGCAATTCTATAAGGCTCGTGCATGAAGCCAACAGATAACTAAATCCAAGGTTCTTAGGCTTTCAGTCAACTCACAGAAATGTAGGTAGTAAAATATATTTTCCAAGTTGAAATCCCATTCGATCTGAATGATGTAATGATAATTCTAAAAACTTTTGTGCCTATAATATTCACAACTTTGCATATAATAATTGTCCTCTTTATAATTGTTTTGGATATAATATTGTATGCACTAACATTTAATGGTGTGTATGTAAAGTAGGAGCAGTGGTTTACTTAACAACACTGCTGCTGATGCTGGAAAACACGACTTTTTAATTGTGTCTAAAATGATATCTGATACTCATAACTTGGTTCAACACATCATGTACCACAAAACAATTTTCATCCATTCATACGAAAGACTGAATTCGATCACGATCTTATGTGTTATTTTTTTATTTGACTATCATAAATGAATTGACGTGTTGTCACTATTATACTTGTCGTTTTCTTTGTCTGGGGAATTAAATAAGACGTAGTTTCCCTATCGCTTCCTTTGTAGAAGTAGCACTAAGTAATTTTACTTGGTGTCTTTCTATGTATTATATTGTACCAAGTACTTAGCAGCATAAGAACACAAGAAGCATTTTTTACTGTCGTTCACGAGATAATCAATAGACGTTAATGAGTTGGTACGAAGTCTACGAAGAATAGGAGTAATTTTTTGCACCATAACAATAGTTTCTTAGATATCTGCTGACGTTTTGAGATGTTAAAACCCAAAATTTTTGTAATTTGTCACAACCCAAGCTTTTAAACTGAGTTGAAAGTGCCGAATAAAGTTAAACTTGAATTTCATCAATCCAGCTGAGACAAAAATTCAAAAGGGGTTTCACAAACGATTGTCACAGAAGAACGGTTTGACAATTCCACATACTACTGTTTACATTGAGTTACATAGGTATACTGTATTTCACACACAGTTATATGTGTTTACTGCATGTGTATAGATATATTATGTAAGTAGTATCCACGAGTGAATAATCCTGAAGACCAAAATAATGAAATTGGAGGAATATCTGTTCATGTAACGAACGAACTGAACTGAGGTGAATTGGTGAACGTAGAACTGGAGAACTTATTCTGAACGTGCACACGAGACGGAGTCTCAATGTTAACTGCTCTGTGCTTTTTCTAAGCTTTGCCCTCTGCCTGCACTGCGATGTGAATGTGGATGGGCTTTTGTGCACAGAGTACAGAACAGTATGTATACTCTACAGTTTATGTGTGTGTGTGTGGGAGAGAGAGACACAGTCAAGCCGGCTTATGATTATTTCATCTTGTACGCACTTAGCCACACATCTGTAGCAACATTGCTGATAATAAAACTATAGCGCTTAGAAAATCTGTCGTTCAGTTGACGAAGTAATGTCTTAACTTCACATAAAACAATATTGTTCAAAGAAACTCTCTTATACATACAGCTACTTACTTAAACAGTGTGTATGACTTCATATGCAAATGTCTGTATAATAAGCAGTTGGAAAAGTTTTCTATTAGGTACAGTATAATATTTGTTTGATGTTAGTTAGCAAATGTGTACAATCAATTTTTTGTTCTTGGTTATAATTCCTTATAGCACTACATATTGTAAACCTGAATGCACGTTTCACTGTCACGGCCAAAGAAAAACAGTCGAAAACTTTGAGTTGGATTATTTACACATCTCTTATACACATAGAATGTCGATTCGAGACGGCTTGTGGATAGTTAATGGAGATGATGAGGCGAGAAAACGAAGGACTTGCTTCGCAAACTCTTTACGAGACTCCTCCTAGGATATACCCACTCCTCTATAGCTAACTTGCACAGATTAAAAAAGTAGAAATCATTTTGTGAGATGTACATACGTACACATTACAAAGACAAACAGGTGTAATTTGTAACTACGTATTTTACGTACGTATGTAGCCTTTACCGTCAATACTTGCCGATAGCTATGAATTATAGCTCTCTGTGTATTATAATTTCCCTCATATAAATATGTAATATATATATATGTAATACACAACTGAAATATTACGCCAAAGTGAAATATCAAGTTTTGTTTGGCTAGATAATGCAAAATTATTGTTGTATGTATAATTGAATGGTATAAATAACGTGTGTTATGATTATGATTTATACTGTGTGAAAGTGTCTCGTTGAGAAGTGTCTTCTATTCATGCATGAAGGTTAGGTACTGTTAGGGTTTTAGTTCTCATAGTAACTTTGTTGTTATCTAAAATGCCTAAAATATCTCTTTGTTATAGATCTGTCAGGCAATTGCAGTTCTCGTTATTACAGTATAGCCAATAAGAATACCTAGCTTTTATAATAACCAATCAAATAATATTTTATATAGTTGCCGAGTTACTCAGCATCATCTCTGACAGGTATAAAAAGGGGAGCCCTTCCAGTAAAAAAAATCAGATCTGTCTGAGAGCTCCTACAGATGATATCTCAGATAGGAAGAGATCTTTCACGCCTCAAGAATAACCACAAGAGTCTATAACCCAAAATCATTCTCTTCTGTCCCTTTATTTGAATATTGCATATAGAAGTCTCACACACCGAAAGCATCCAGTATTGCATTGCATAATAAGATAGCAGAAAGACCCCGAACCGGGGCAATATAAGAGAAACCCTAATAGTACCTACCTCGCTCTTCTCTGTAGAGTAATTTACACTGATATGCTACACAGAAATGTGCGATGCTTGTCTGTGTGATACAAAACTGTATGCAAGTGAGGTCTTCAGTTAGTCAGCTCAATAAAAAACGCATTTGCGTCATTTCATATCATTGGTTAAAATTTAATGAAATTATTATGCTGCAGTTTACTTTAGGGACAGTATTGTGACTTTATATGGCTAAATGGATTTGCTTAGGCTTAATGGTCAACCACAATAAAGCACAATCTCGTCAATGAAGAGATACCTCCGAACAACAGTAAATTCAATTTCACACCAACACACAACGAGATAGCTGCAGTAGATAAAATGTTTTTATAGGGGCTGTAGTAGTAGTCACTGTATCTCTATGTATTATATAGAGTGGTTTATGATACATCTATTTACTATGTAGAGTAATGCACACAGTAATGATGTAAAATTAACTGTGTAGATACTGGACTGGTCCATAAAGAGCAGCGTTTTGCTTATAAAGTACGCACACTGTGTTGATTTAAATTATGAAAGCTTTTAACAACATCACAATCCCTGAAAGACAGTAGTAAACGTTTAAGCATACCTAGGAAATCATAGGATACCTATATGTAGATATGACTTCAGTTGGTGTTGGAATAATTATTATCATTACACTTTTGTGTTACATAGCGTTTACCACAAATGGATTAAATGGAGTTATACACGAGTCTTTAGAATTACTACTCACTTGCCTCTGTGGAAAGGCCACGGTAATAAAATTATTATTGTGTTGAGAATGATTTCATGTTCAAACTCTGAACTGATAAAAATAATTCCTGAGAGTTATATGCGCACTTGTGTTTATTAAGGGTACACGAGACAAGGTTATTGTTGATGTAGGTATACAGAACTGGTATAATATGGTATACTATGTAAAGAAGGGGTTTAAGTTTCACCGGGTAAGAGAAGGATGAAACGAAATAGCGTTTGCCGTAGTTTTCACAAAGCTTTCGACACACAATACTGGGCTTTACCACGGCACGATTGTGACTGCGGGTCGACTGCCAGTTTCCTTCTCCATTGCACTGTTGGAATGAAACTCAAATTCTGATACTTTTCCTCGAGCCTGACAATACGAAGGAGAGTGTACACTTTCCCTGTTGTCTTGCTGTGAGCCAACCATGCAATTTTATACACCAACTCAAATCCATACAAAACAGAAAAATGTACATTTATGTAATATGGTTAATGCAGAGTAGAGCGTCTAGCTCAACCCGAAACCTTAGGGTTGGCCCAACCCTATGGGGTTAGGGTTGGGTTCGGGTCATGCAATTACAATTGCAAGGTCAACGGGTTGGTGTCAGGTTGGGTCGAAGTAAAAAATTGTTGGGTTGCGTTGAGCAAAATTTTGTTCGGGTTGGAAAAATGTTGCAAAAGTTCGAATTCACATGGTATTGTACTTCAAATCAGCATTACAGCCAATTTTGGGATCACTTGCATGAGAGAAATGCAATTTTTTACGACAGTACATGTTTTTCACTGGTTGTATTGTAATGCGGACATTCCGAACCCCTTAACCATACACACGTGAATTGTGAAATTGAATGTGAATTGAAGATTGTGAAACGGAATATGCTGGAACATGTAATCTGTCTTGTATTGATCATGTAAAGCTGTGTAATTAAATAGTGAGACTATTTACCAAATGCCATACCAAATACCAAATGCTTGAATTAGATTATTTTATTTGAAATGTGTAATCATTGGTAGCACATGAATTTCAAAAACTAATTCGTGCACCTAACAATCCTCCTAACTCCATGTTTTACTACTGAGCCCACTTTCACCAGTAATAAGTCGATTATAGAGCTTTCCCGGACCCATTTTTCACTCTTGGCTGAACCATGCCTAAACGCGTTTGAAATTCGGAATATCCTTTGGAGGGAACAAAGACAGGAATATTTCCTGTCATTATGCAAAAAATCGATTAATAAAACGACAATTTGGCAAATTTGGAGCATTTTTTTTCTTGTGCGAAAAGTGGACTTTGACATTTAAAACTCGACTTTTTGACAACGTTTTTTAGCCCGTATATTTTTATTCCAAATGCAATTAGGAACACCCCTCCTGACCTGTATCTTAAAGCCCAGTTTCTTAACTTTAATACCTGATAGGTAGCTTTGCATTATATTCAGTTTCTCGGTCGCAGCCGTCTTGGATACAATTTGACTCTTCAAAAAAAATTAGCTGCTTTCACATTCTTTCCTTTGTAACTAAACATAGACGGCCAGGATTCTTTTTGAATATAACTTTTTCGGAATCTTCATGTTTCTCTACATCAACGACAAAAGTGGTTTTGGGCCATCCTTCAAGTTTGAAGCGCTGCCAGGTCAGGTTTGAAATAAAATTGGCTTAAAATTTTTGTACTGGGAAACACGTTTTTCAGGCCCTCACTTTCACCATGACTATAATTAATACAATCCCTCCTATATAATGAAATGACCCATCATTTTAAAGAGCATAAGTTTCTCTATTTAAAGATGTGATATACCAAATCTCCCAATTTTGAGGAACCATTGTAAAGTCCTTACTAATATCGTCTCACTATTTAATTACACAGTTTTATGCGACCTAAATGTAAGTATATAAAATTGACTCTCAAAATTTAAAATGTGTTATATTCTTAATTATTATAGCATTACTCACTCTAACTCTCAGCCTGTAATTCTTTATATTATATTGTAAGTAAAAATGTTATCTTATTCATACCTATGCGCTATGGACCTATATGCTATTTCTTCTTACCCTACTTCCAAATTAGCGTTTACAATGATGTGAAATTCGTAAATCTTTAAAATATTAAGTAAATTGTGGCTATATGGTTTCAGGTGTTTAAAAGTGACATATTCTTGTCATATTTTGATCCTTTTTAGTCATGCATATTTCTACCATTTTGATGTCATGCATTTCCGCCCTTTGGTAAGAACACCTATCCTAATATCCATAAACAACTTTTACTTCATACTACAATGCTCAATAATGATGATCATTTGAATGATTCTTTTACGTTATAAACGTATAAAGCGGAGCATTGTTAGTTATTAATACATTTTTTGAATAGCTAACTGTACTATTTAATTGAGACCTTCCCTTTCATTAATATGGGTATTAAGCTAAAGAACGCCCTTAAAATTAGCGATAATTTCGTCCGATGTCAAATATTTATTTTTTTACAACATTGCAAATAGCAAACTGTAAATATAGTAAGTACCTACCTATATTATACACAGTATTTTTTTACAACATTGCAAATAGCAAACTGTAAATATAGTAAGTACCTACCTATATTATACACAGTACTATTATAATGTAATGCAAATCTCGAGACAAATATAACCGATTTTATACCATTATGAGGATCACATATTAATTACATGTCCGAATCATATTCTTGTTTATACAGTTGCTTTTCGAAATCCACTGATAAGCTGAGGAATTTGTATGTCTTTTTTATTTGTTTCTGCCATTGTAGCTTCGATTTCTTCGATTCTAAAATGAAATAGATATGTTTGTTTTATCCCTTTTCATAAGACATTAGACACATTTATTGATAAATACAATTACCATAAAACCGAAGCCGAATTACTAAAACTGAACTTACGTTCTTGGCACTTTGGACATAAGTTCCACTCCAGTTTCTGTGACAGCTATATCATCTTCAATTCTGACTCCACCAAATCCTCTTAGACGTTCAATGGCTTCAGGTACCAGAAATCGTGAAAGTTGAGGATCAGCTAAAGCCTTGTCCAAAAGCTAAAACAATCAATTGAAACTTTTGTATTTAGCCACTCATGCATTTTTAATCTATTTCAAGTCGTGACTGCTTTCATACTGTAGGGTTATTAAAATAATTCTAAGTTGTCGAGAGAATACTGATTGTAACAAATACTCCTGGTTAATTTATTTTATTAGTATCACTGCTTAGTGTTTTCATTTCATAAGTACATGTACTTTCACCGATTTCATAAGAATAATTTGTTAACTTGGTATACATTGTTTGTATACACTAACTTAATATAATTATTCATATATCTAAAGTTTGATATCTATAACAGCATTATGATTTTGTGATTATTTTATTATGATATTTTGTCATACAATGATGGTATCCAATATAGCCCAATAAGGATACAAAAAACAATACTAACGATTACATTTCAATGAAGCCTGATGAATGTCTTGTTGCATATGCCAAGAAATTCACCAACTTCAAATATAGTTGTGATAATGTTGCTGGTTCTTCGGGCATTTTTGCCCAAAGAGCCAGCAAAGAAAATAAATACAATATAATAAGAGAATTTTATAAATATCTATTGTAAAAAAGCATTGCCTCAAAAAGATTCTGGGTCACGAACATCTACGAGCATGAACTTACATGATTAATGAAATAGCAACCGGGTTCAATAGTCAAAACCATTCCCGCTTCAAGGAGTCTAGCAGTTCGCAGTGATTTTAATCCAGCTTTACTGGGTCGTTCTGGGCGTCCTTCTAAATATCCTCCAACATCATGAACGTCCACTCCCATAAAATGGCCCAATCCGTGCGGTTGGAATGTGGCTCCAAGATTAGCCTGGAATAATAGCACAGAGCATTAATTTACCGCCTCCAGTCAATCCTTGAGCCTTTTACTCAGCCAGTTTTTTCAACAATTTGTCCTGGTTCAGAAGATTTTACTACTTTATGGAGAAACATATCGAGTTATATTTCACAAGATCCGATTACCACACTACGATAGAACGTCACCAATAAGGAAATAAGGCAGTCTTCCTTAGGTTAGGTACCTACACGACTACTGGAAAAATAGCTTACAGTCAAGGTCTCATTTGGGATAAAAATAAATCTGCAATAATCAACTTACTTCCATCATATCATCAACGCTGCCCTTCAAAATGGAGTTTTCGAGTAGATGAGTGAGCATGACCCGGTTAGCCAAAACGTGCATGTCAACCCAACTTACGCCTAAAATGAAACACTGCATTAAAGCTGGAGTATTTTCATTGAATGCTAAATGGACGTCGTAACTATCAACTTTAAGAAGGGCACACTCGAATCGGTTATTTAATTTATTTTGCAGACAACTTCTCGGCTAATTTCATTTTAACTGACTTGATTCAGTTAGAATGGAATTAATGAAATTTTCTGGTAAGTATAATGTAAAATGAGATCTGTTATGTGTAGCACGTACCAGGTTTGACGGCATTGAGCACAGCACGATTGGCTAAAAGAACAGCGTTGTAGACGATTTTCTGGTCCGCTGTGAACTTTCCAGAAGCTGGAAAGGAGCAAGTGATGTCAGACGCGTAACAATAGTACTCAGCTCCCATGTCAAAAAGACTACAAAATCAAATCAAAAAAGCTAATTGCATTTCTACAGTTGCCACTAACTGCGACTGCTAACTTCTGGACTGTAAACGTGATGTTACTCATGATGGTATCGCAGGCCCCATCATTGCACTCCGTAAATAATGTAACACAGACTACTCTTCGTTGTCAACAGACCGTAATTGGAAGTATGTAATATCCAGTGAACACATGTAGCAGTAAACAGTATAAATACATTTTATTATATAGTGTGTGTGTTTACCACATGTCACCATCAAGGATGGTTTTGTCATTAGGAGCCCCAGCATGACCATAGTGAAGTGTGGCTCCATTGTTACCCGAGCCACATATGCAGGTATAGGAAGCATGGCGACAACCACCGTTGTAGTAAGCATAATTTAAGAACACAGACTCGCATTGGTATTCTTTCATGCCCGGACGAACTGTTCTCATTATTTCTATATGGGCGTTAGAAGAAATCTCGTTGGTGTAACGCAAAACCTCCAATTCCATCTCGGTCTTGATGACACGGCTGCAAAACAAAATCAAAACTTGGTTACAAATCTCTTTAGCTTGACTGGCAATTGCAATGAATTCTGAGAAACACATACATCGTAAAGTAAGGCAATAATAAATTGTCCAAGAAAAGTTGAAATCTAGTCTCGGCGAAAGCCAGAGGAGACAACAATTTTCTTACTTTCTCTGTGACTATAACTTGGGCAATAAACTTTGATTCTTGTAGTGAAGAGTGTATAAAATAAAACTAGCGTAACCGTTAACGGTATTGTAGTACAATGTGCTACAATGTCGTAAAAATGTATGTGGCTAAATCCAATAAGTAATATTATGGGCATTGGAAATGACAGCGGTTTTACTGAAAATATAAATCACAAAGACAAAGTGGATAATGTGAATACAGAAAGAAAAGACTTGGTGAAACGTAATTACAGAAACACTGAGACAATACATGACGATATATTCTTCCAGACGGAACTTTTGTTGATGGCAACAGCAATAAAATGGTAAACGTTAACTGTCAATTCCCATAAAATGCTGTCAAGCAAAAACATTTTCTTAACTTACACATTAGACAATAGATTCCTTTGGAGCATGAAATGCATGGAGCAAAATAAAATCTCAATAGAAAATGTTAGGCAAAAAATATAATACAGCTAAAATGTGTTTTAAGCATAAGTTTATGTTCGTGTACTAATACACATGCCTCTTGACTTGAAATATAGTGTGTTAACAAAACAAACATTCATTGTGTACTACTCTATGAAAACGGTTTTCAATAAAACGATATTATTATGTATAATATATATGTAATGAATGACATCATTTACCATTCAGCTATTTCTGGATGAAGAATAGTGTTGTTGACAGCAAATCTGAAAAATACAGCATTATAAGGTTAAAGTGAATATTACTAATTCTATAAAATCCAGTCCCAATCTTAGTATTTCTTAAGTGGTTATCACTTGTTAGGAATGATAGACAGGGAAGCGGATGATACATGGGAAAGAGCCTAGGAGAAACGTTAGATTTTGTCTGTTTGTCTGTCTGACCGACCGGGCGTTTGCGGCATAACTCAAGAACGTATGAACCAAATTGGTCCAAACTTCACATATGTCATCTAAGAAGGGTTTCAAAGGTGACAGTCAAACATGGGGTCAATCACGCCGTCGATTTCTTCGGTTCTTTTTTCACCGGCGGGGCAGCTAGCTGCCCATGGTTCTGCAGCACCGGCCGGGCAGGGGCTGCCCCAAATGGGCAGCCAAGCTGCCCGTTGACGATTTGCAGGTTAGAGGATCAACGTATAGCTGATTTTTTGGGGCATGGCAGTGCCCTGCCCCGAAACAGTTTACGAACAGATCATCTGTCCACTGCCCTGCCCAAAAACGGCCAGTTAAACTCCCCACATGGACCACTTTTCTTAAAATATTTTTAGTAGCCAGGTAAACTTAGCTATTATCTGTTGTAAATAATAAACAATATGGGATAATATTTCAATAACATGGGATATTGATAATAAAATAACAATAAAAATTAGTCGTGATGTAACATGATCAGACGTGAAAGTAAGCAATAAATCACAATACAAAGTAGTGGATAAAGGAGACAGATACTTGCAAAATTTGGCAAAAATTTTTACTACGGACCCTCCCCTTGCCCCCCTCCCACTCTCGTACAGTTTAGGACGGACAATACTCGGAACCGGTATTTGGAACACGCAAGCTGCCCCAAGAAATCGACGGCGCGGGGTCAATCTGTGACCTATTCCATCATAGGTTACAGATAAGGTCACAGAAAATGTTCCAACAAGGTTTTCGTGTGTCGTAACTCAAGAAATTATGACAACAATTAGGACAATCAAGGGCTCATACAGGGTGGGGGCAATTGCACCAAGGGCATGGAAATAGGCTTTTATTTAAATTCTCCTACTTTTAAATTGTGTTGCAATTAGATTATGAAGCCAATATTATATTTATCTCATCTAGCAAAATCTTTTAAAAGCCTGGTGATTAAAACATCCAATCTAAATATTATTAATGCGTTCAAAAATTTTAGAAACATGACCTTCTGCACACAATTAAATTAATGCAGTGAAGACTAATATTTATTAAAACGAAATATTTTATCGAAAAAACCGACGTAGTATATTATATCATATACTTAGCAGCAAAGATCGTAAGCAACGACCAGGAGAGCCGTTAATCGCCGAGTGAGTTTGAATTTAAGCATTGAGAACCAATCACAATGCTAAATTCAAACTCACTCGGCAATTAACGGCTCGCCTGAACGTCGCTTACGATCTTTGCTTAGCAGTTTAGACATTCAAAAGTTAAAATTATTAATATTATAACGTAATATTTGCTTTAAAATATACAAGGTATAAATGTGTTTCACATGTATATTATATCAAATGTAGTTAACGTATGCATTACACTCAATATGTATGTAATTACTAATAACATATTCTTTGGGTTGAGGGCTATGAACCGGAGATTACAAGTTCTCAAGTTACCCAAAAAGTATCGCAAGACATACCAGAAAAGTGTCTCTAGTCACCCAAAAAGCGTCTCCAGATACCTCAAAAATATGTCTCAAGACACCTCAAAATAGTGTCTCAAGACACCTCAAAATAGTGTCTTAAGACACCTCAAAATAGTGTCTCAAGACACCTCAAAATAGTGTCTCAAGACACCTCAAAATAGTGTCTCAAGACACC
>JAQFYB010005444.1:0-14048 GCA_034694085.1 Pogonognathellus longicornis | reverse complement strand
ACAATTTGGTCAAGGGCGTAAAAAGGTTCCTACATGTCTCCACCACTTTACTATACCCGTTTTACTACGGTTTATTTTTATTTCGACAATGTATGACGACAATGACTATAATATAATATTCCTTTTTTGTGTATGCTACTAAATGAATTATTCAATTATATGTCAAAAAGTAGGTCTCTGACATAAAAGTCCAATGGTTTTTCCTAAAAACCATTGTTTAGCTAATTTTGTTACTTTTTTATGTGCACAGTATGTTACACATTATGCAAATATATACCAAAACCATCTGCAAATGAAACGTATAATCATTTAGACCATGTGAAGCATGGGAGACTTAATGCAATCACAACACAATATTTAATTATTTAATTAATATATTATGTATCTTTGGTTAATAGTTTCCGCCTTTTTATATTATCTCATATCTACAAATGAAATATAACCCCATATTGCTCTTTCTATCATAGTATAAATGAATATTGAGTATGTGGGTGTAATTTAAGTAAGTAATAAAATATAAATATCACCAACTATACCAATTAATATTTACATAATATTGCGCCATTTTTTTGCTCATAAATTATTAGTGAAATTTTATTTATAACTTTCTTCATTTTCAAAACGTTTCATGTGATCAATATAGTATTTACATATACATACACAGAATATTTTTAGTACAATTGAGTTAGCATTCTAAATTAACGATTAAAAATCATTTAAACCATGTAAAAGGATGTATACAATTACAATAAAATAAATGCAGAAGGTCAGATAATGTACAATTTGAATTTGAACTCAGCAAATTGTCCTTATCAAACAAGTAAACCAATTATTTATCCATCGTGTAGTCACAAATCGCTAATCTGTCAAGCGCTCTATATTTCCATACGCCCATTCTAGGTAAACTTTACCCCCAACTTAACACTTAAACAAAAAACACGGGTTGTTCTTTTTTGTTTGGGCGCCTACGGTGGGCGCCGAAAGCGCCCACCGCGGTTCGTCTGCGTATTGATTTTGGGCGCCCAAAAAGTATTGATAAATTGTATGGATTATGTGGCGATTTTTTAAGCACCCCTTTTGTATTTTTAGCGGATCGAGTAAAAGTCATATACAATTATCGTAATTGTTTATTCATTTCATCGATTCATTACCATTTTCATTGTCTACAAGAGGGTAATGGTAATGGCATGTTTAATTTTAATAAAACTGGAGTTAACCATTTTGTTTTGTTTCTAGTTTTTAATATTATTCATCCAGCTACTGAAACTGAACAATACAATAATTAATAATCCTCTATATCTGTACAGTTATTCTAACAAGTGTATATAGTGCAAACTGCAAAGTGTTGTTTAAATATTGCTTTTACACTGATATTTCTACGTAGATATTATTAATGTAACAAAATGAATGTTATCGAAACTGAATTGGTACAACTACAGTAATAATAATTTCATGATCTCATTGGAATTGCTCCACTTCAATGAGGAAGTCTGAGATCAGAAGTGATGCATTGCGAAGTTTGAATAATGAAATCCTTCCATTCACAATTCGTTTTAGCGAATTAACCTTCTTTGCTTACGTTGTTGTTGGTTGGGTGTTATACGCTACTATAACGCCTTTATGCATTTATAGCATTAGATTTTACCATGCACACATTTCAGTTTACAATGTTGTGATTAGATGCATCAGAATCAAGATACATTTATTTGATTCTGTCTAACACATTTATTGTACATTTCTGACATCTCCATACAACAAATAGGCCCAGTTCACGGTTGCGTTGTATCTTTACGCTTCGTAAAGAGTTTTGTAAAAGTCGGCGGGTTTTCGGCGGTTTTCGTAGGCGCGAAGTCAAATGAGCCAATCACACAACTTACACAAATTCTTATATTTACACCTCGTCAGAGCTGCGTATCTTTCGTATGGGAAAATTGTGTATAAAATCAAACTTCGCGCCCTTTCAATTTTGTATCTATACGCTTCGTAAGTTTGAAACGCAAGCATGAATTGGGCCATAGTTTCAGTAGTAATAATAACATTTACTACTACGAATAATCGAATGTTTGTAAAATCACACTATCATTATAATCTCAGTTTATTAACTTCCTAACTAAGCTGTTGCTTAACTCGTGCAAATTATAACGTGCTGTGATGTGACGGGGTGGACTTTGATCTGACCTTATTATATACTAGCTCTTAGCTCACTACACATTTTAAATGTATTACTCTGATGACGCTGTGATGGACACCAAACGCCTTTCTACACAAGAACAATCTTTGCCATTATAAACCATCCCATTTTGTATGTTCTTTTCGAATTAAGTATAAATCGAGACTGTACTTCCAAAAAATATTTTGTGTGAATGTAAAATGGTAAAATCAAACCTGTAACTAGCTAACCAATAGCATAAAATGACAAATGAGCAATAAATTTGAAAACCAAAACTAAGTGCACATTTTTGAAGATTTTAAAATTAAGGGGTAGTGCAAACCTTTTCTAGAGATGAGAACGAGGTTACAGGTCAATGTACACTCAAATGGTGTTTAGTATAACAAACTAGGCATTTTTATTTAACGTATCTGAATGCCAAAATTTGAAATTTCTAAATTGAGTGTTCGAAATTCCAATGTTAGTCGAGTAAGGAATTATATGGTGGAAGCAGTTTTTTAATTTTTATTCATTAAGGGAAGAAAAAATCTCGCCTCAGATATACTGCAGAATTTTCTTCTGTATTTTATGATGGGGTATAGCATTTTCGAAAAAGCTTCAAAACTATCGATCTCATGTCGAATTTGATTTCTCTATCTAAATACACAGAGAATATGTGATGCAGAATTCTAAGGATGGAAATAGAAGCGGGAAGATGTTCATGCAGTCCGTGTATTATTTCGCACAAGTTCAATCTTCATTATTGCAGTGAATAGAACTTTCCAACACTTGTAAACAGACCTTCCTAACCGCTCTGCCTTTCAAGGACAAGTTCAAAGTGTGCGTTCCCCCTTAATAAAAGATTAATAAACCAACCTAAATGTCAATTTCGATGTCGATTACTATGGTTTTTAAAAGTTAAGAAATTGTAATTAAATTATGACAATTTACTACATTTCCAATTGATGGTATTTATGAGAAAGCCAATTAGCCAAGCATGTTCATAAAATATTCACTCATTTGTCATTTGAGTTAAAACTGAAGTGGCAAACACTGTAATAGTTTGCCATTTAGCAATAATATTATGCAGTTTTATAGTCTACCACCCTGTACTAATTGGCTGCTATGTAGATGTATTATAGTGTGAAGTATTTAGTATTGTTTCTGATTGCAACTATTTGCAAGAATTCAAGTAGTTACAAGTCCAAGGTATTGTATGTTGGGAATGTTCATATAATATGGCGTTGGTACTTTAGGAAGGAGGGGTTTAGGAAAAATATGACAATAAGAACAAAAGGGGGAAGGCGTCTTTTTTAAGAATTTACTGTATGACTTCTGTGATATCTGTGTAAAGTTCTATGATTTCATGATTTTGCAGAAAAAGATGGAGGAGAAGTCAAAACGAACCAAAATTGCAGACGTCATTTATGCATGTTCCCATTATAATGTAGAATGTAGCATACCTAATTACACTGGATCTGGATTCATCCATTCAAAAGTGTATAAACTGCGCAGCGCAACGCAATGTATTTTACGCGAATCTATGAATTCGTTTATATTTGCACATTTAGTAAGCAGAATTAAAAGATGTGGTGTAAAAAAACCAATCCTCGGTGTTTTCTTTGAAGGAAAATCACCAAATAAAAATATTATAATGTTATACTATTATTACTATTTTGGTTTAATACTTTGTCATTTAATAATTGGTATGATGGTCTCTGGTTCTTCTAAATTCACATATTATATTAATTTATTAGTGTATTTATAAGCCATTTACTCTAATAAACCAAGCAGTACAACAGAATGTCCTCCTACATCCACTATATGTATTTCAAAGCAACAACGCTAGACTAGGAATTGATTCAGCCCACTTTGTCACGTTAGTACCTATGCAAGCATTTTTGGCCATCTCTGTCATCTGAGCTTATGCAGATAGAATATTGTCACACACAAAGGGCAATATTAGAACACCCAAATGACTAATTATAATCTATTTTAGTATTTCTAGTATAGTAGTTAGTATCTATACAACTTTTTCCTTTCCAAATAATTTCAATGTACTAGAAGTACAGAAAGGCAGCTCTTTTAGTGTTGTGACCTTTGCAAATTTGGAATTTCTGTACAGCGTACCGTAAAAAAGACAAAATCGTCCCTACTCCCAATAAGATCAGCAATGAATCATTCCGTTCTGGATTTTTTAAAAAAAAATTACAGGAATATAAAGAAAAGACTCTATTATTAATTATCATGATTTATGTATTAATACTAGGATTTTTCTGCTTGCCCAGGGGAGAAAGTTTATGATGCTGCATTTTATCGATTCACTTCTTTTCTGGCCAAACGGGCAGTGACAGTGAGCAAAATTCTACGATTTTATGCAGCCACAATTAATTTTGTACTATAAGCAATACATTAATTTCAACATGAATAATTGGGCGGTTGTAAGAATTTTGGACAATAATAATTATCTTGAAAGTTATATTAGGAGAAATTGACGGGTAGAATTAATAAATGTTAGGAGAAATTGACGGTGTGACGAACAGATTTTGTAGAAAAATTAATGAGCGATTGACATTAACAAGAACAAAGTTTGATTCAGATCATAACTAACCTAATTCTTGCCTGAGTTATGGATTGCGGTCACCAGAAAGACCTTGAGAAACCACAGAACTGAATTCACATGCAACTGATCTTTACGTGATTGTTGTTGGCTTGTTGGCACAGCAGCCAGAGCAGTTTACATTCGGAAACATTACACAGTATAGTGATTTGAAGCGCTACCAAGTACTCAAATAAATAATAATATATTATGATTGTTACGTATTCACTGAATACAATATTCGCTACAATATTTATGGGGCTTATGAAATACTCTATGATACAACCAATAGTAATTGTCCCAGAGCTTTGTTAAAAACACTAATTATAAGTAGCTTTTGTACTTTTCAATTCTCAATAAAATGACACGATAAAACAAAAACAAAAATACTGGCATAATAAATTTTTAATGCAAGCATTGTAATACTTCAAATCAAACAATACATAACATTTCTTTTCAAGGTAATTCAGAATTCAGACATATTTTTCCATTTATCATTTATATTTGATGAAAACCTAAAAGAATAACAGCCAAGCTTGCGATGTAATGTTAAATTCATGTAAGTTTGATGTCAAAAACCATAGTCCTCCTCCAAAAATACAATAGCCCCATTGATAATAATGCAATGGCAAAAAATTGTATTACTAACAATGGGGCTACATACATACAACAATTAATGTATGTTGTATGTATGTTTCAACATAAAATCAAACAATTTGTAACAATATTTTCATATACCTACAATGATCATCACGAAACTAGGTTTTTAAAATCGACATGCCTCAGAAAGTACGCAAACTTGAAACATGATTTCATTAAATATGTAAAGATGGAATTATAAACCATTACATATTATTTTATACACAAAATTACATACCACTTTCCCCATTTGGAAGAAAAATGTAAGCTTGTTGCTTACATTTTTAAATGTTTGCTTAATTAATAAGCCATCTTGTATATGTACTATTACAATATATTTATTTTACAGTGTTATTTTCTATAGAACATCAATTAATTTTAGGCTAGTTTAAGTACAAAAATTAATCGTCCGTTTCATTACAGTATCACTGATTTACTAAAATGCGAATTTTCATTATGTGTATCTTACTGGAAGGGGGGGGGGCTCGAATGGTAACGTGTAACATATGGTCCTAAAATTACCACAACTGACCACAATGGGGGAGGGGGTGTCAAAAAAGTCGGTTTTTGGTAACATGGTTTTTGCACGCTCCCTTTTATTTCAACTCTAAAAATATGCAAGCCTCAAATGTCATGAAGTTAACAGTATTATTAAATATAAAGTATTAAATATAATTGCAGATAGATACAGATTGGTGACATGACACATGAAGTGATAGTAAGTAAAGTAAACAAAAATCACAGTATAATTTGTAAAAAAACTTACAGTTGAACCCAAATCCAAGTTAGTCGAGCTGCGAAGAATTCTAAGAAACCAGAGATTGTATTTACTATTTCAAACAATGTTTTTCACCAATATGAAGGGTTGTCGAAATTGTCGATTGATTATTAATGCATCAATTTTGAGCACTGTCGCATTTGAGCGAACCATCCATTAATCCATTTAATTAATATTAATGATTGGCGGCAATAGCACAAGTACGTATGCGTTGTAAGTAGTTTATTGATTTGATATTTTCTGAAGCCAAGTTCAAAATTTGTTGAGTGTTGAAACAATTTGTTTTTCAATTAACCAATACAATGCGAACAGTTTAACACATGTATATATTTGACACTGGCATGAAGACGATAGTAGGTATATATATATATATATATTGTTTTATCACTTGATTTAATATTTTGTTTTATCACTTGATTTAATATTTTGTTTTATCCCTTGAACTAATATTGTTTTTTCACTTGATTTATTATGTTGTATCAGATATTTATTTAGAATGTGTAATTTTACTTCATTATTAACACATTACGTAACTTCATCATTTAATTGATTATAGAGCACAGCTTAACGATTGAACTAACCAGCGGAGTAAGCAAGGTTGTACATAATGACAAACTTAATAAAAAATCCGAAAATTTAGTTTTCTTATTATTATTGCAAATTGTTAAAAAGCAATAACCTGTAAACACACTCAATGTAAATAAATACAATAAATTCGATAAGTATATATTGTATGTTGGGTAAACTAATTAATGATTTAATTACTTGAATTTAATGAAAATTCTCTCTCTAGAATGTTGATGAATGTAGAGGAAGAGAATCAGTGAATGTAAAATCTCTGAAACATCAAAGAAGAAAGCAATGTAAAATACTGTTTCACAAATTCAACAAAGTCAACAATACTGAACACTACGAGCAGCGTTAATTTTGATTTTGTTGATTGCAAAATATAGTTGATTATTCACTGTTTTTGTTTTATTATTCAATTCTGGACGCAAAGATGTTAACTTGTATGTGGCTTCAGAAGAATGAAGAACAGGGATGACTACTTTGGGAGAAAGTATTGACCGTGATGCGTAACACAATTAACTGTGTAAAGGTTGAAGGTTAAGGCAAGGTAGCAGTTTAAGGTTAATGTAAAATTCAAAGTTTAAGAGCTCTTCACTTTTATGCTGTTTGTTGTTTGTCTGTTCCCAATATTAAGTATGTATTTCACTTTTCACTTTAGTAGTGTGTTCGTGTTGTAATGCTTCTTTCCACTGTCCCAATAATATTTTTCTGATACCCTTTGTAGCGAAATAAAGAGTGCTTTATTTTACGTGAACAATCAACAATGCATACATAAAATGCTATTGAAGGTGTTGTAGCGCCACTTGCTGTTTGTTAATATTATGTTGCGTTGCTGTAAATGTTAGTTAACAGAGCAAAAATGTAGATTGTTGTTATTGTGAATACGAGTCTACGAGAACATCGATGAGGTTGCGTCTTTCCTATTTGATACGTTCTTCACTTCTGCTGGGCTGTGTACGGGAGTCATGCTAATTTTTCAAACTCAGAGTCACAGTCAGAAGAGCCAACCCACTATACAGCATTAGACATCCGACCGGCCAAATGAGGTGTTCAGATTTATTTGCTAAAATTGTTTCAAGTTACACGGAGATATTTACATATTCTTACGGCGTACAGTCCCTACTACAAGAAATAATTAATTTAGGCTGCGGGAAATTCCGGGTTCGGCGTACGAAGGTCAAAACAAGAAGAACTATATTTCTTCCGCCCATGTATTTTGATATACCACATCACCAACTACGTCATGGATCGTGTGCCGCTGCACTCAACCTGCTCTGGCCTGGTAAAGTAAAGCAATGTGGCAACCCTTCTACCTGCTTTACTACGATTACTACAGAGCAACACATTCACTCTCTAGTCTCTACTACTACCACACACTACACAAAAACTACAGCCAACCACATTCGTCCATTTCATACAATAGGTACTCATACATACGTACATTGTACACAAAATACGTAAACAAATACATTTCATAAAGATGTGGGATCGAGTTCATTTCGCGCGAGTACATCGTTAGCGAACAGCAGATAGAATTACTATGGTTGCCATTTTAAGAGGTGTTCATGTTCATTGATTCTTTTCTTTCTGTAACCTTCTACATTCCTTTCTTTTGTTATTATACTCCTTAGTACTCACATTTAGCACACTTAAAATACGTACTCTATTCAGAAGTAGAATCAAACTAGCTATATTAATTGCTATTCTGAATTTTTATGCATTCAAAAATTATTCAAGAGAGTTCAAACCATGAAATAATATTCTATTTGGAGAAACCTTTTCGCTTCACAAATTAAAAAACTTTTCGATCACATCTCTAGATGATGGATGAAAGAGTTAGGAATTCATATAAACCGAATTGGAGTTGTGTTTTATAATACAGGGTGGTGCGTAGCTAATATGCTATAATATACTATGAAACTATGATACTATGTTCCGGATATTGTGAAACATCAAATATACCATTCAAAATATTAGGAAATAGATGTTTTGCTTTAAATACAGGACATTTCAGTTTAACGTCTTACCTTTGCATATAAAATCAATGCAATGTGAAGTACGCTAATCAAAAGCTCTATTCTACATTGATTTGACAATCTATTCGTGTAATTGTACCTGTGCATGTGTGCGTTTTATGACAATTTTTATCGTTTTGGCTAATAAAGTTTGTAAGGCCTCAAGAACAATCCTTTTTCTATTTGATCGCTGGTAAAATTAACAGTAGCCGCTATTGAAACCAAAGTTTCAAGTAATATTTTTAGTCAAAAAAGATATTTTTTTCAACTAAGTGAAAAATTCAAATGAGGTGCCAAGCGTTACCCTACTCCCGCCCTGGGCCCTCGATTGTTGTAGGGATGGGGGGATATATCATAGGGCGCCCTAGTCCCCTCCTGGCCCCGAAGGTGCCAGGTGCGCCCGTGTAAGGCACCCCATTTTAGGGCGCCTTACTGTTGGTCACTTGCACTGGATTCGAAAAATACATTTCTTCGTGTGAGTTCTTAGTTGAATGAATTTTGACAATTTGGGCAGCTTTGAGTTGGATTTGAGATATGGATTATGGACAATGGGCAATGTAATACACAGAACAAAATATCTGTCTCACTAAGCCTAAATAAATCAGTCGTGATACGGCATTGGCGATATTTAAGTGTTAAATTGTTATTTAGGTTGTCCAGGAATCGTCTAATTACCGGATGTTTGAATATGATGAATATTGTTACTGCACACATGTGTATATTAAGTAGGAACATTTATTTTTAGGCGCCCCATCCCCACCACAAAAGCGCCCCAATCCCCACCACAAAGGCGCCCTCATCCCCACCACTAGAGCGCCCTCATACCCACCAAACAGGCGCCCCATTCCCACAAAATTTGAAAATTTCGCTACACATGGGCGCCCTTTTCGAAGGCTTACCCATCCCATGAAAAATGCATTTTGGGCGCCTCAATCCCCATAGGGCACCCTCCCCGGGCTCGTTTACAAAAATCGAGGGCCCGTCCCGTGCTGTGCTAGTTCAAAAACTATGGTCAGTATTTTTCCACTATTTACCCGTCAATACTAATACTACTGCCCAGTGTAATAAATGTTTGTAAACACTCGGGGTGGAGTGCGACAGTGCGAGTGAAGTGTATGAGTGTAGGATAGTGTTGTGTAGTTGATTCGATCACAGCGCACATTCATATCATGTCCAAATTACGTCATGTTACGTTACGTTACGTTCTTACTACAAGCTGCAAAATACACATTTGTTCAAATGTTATAAATATTTGCCTACTGGGTTGAATGCTGAATTGCTGACTGACTGGGCTGTAGTTTTTCAGTAGTTGTACATATATGTATTGTATCATATCCTCGTATCAAAAGTATCCATTCGGCACTCGCCGTATCATCTGGTGCCAATTAACATTAAAGCCCCTTACCCTGGGCTTCCCCGATCGATTGATCGTAGCATCACATGATACAAACTTTAATGCCTTTGTTGTAGCTTCTACTTTACCATAACAAACTTCTCTCGTACTCACTCTATCTATTTGCGTCAAGTCACTTTGCATGCAATTTGCAATGGTGCATTGTATTTATTGGTAGTCGCAAGGGTCATATCATCGTATCATGTCATGTTTACATACTCGTAAGAACTATGAGGTGAGAAAAGGATACTCCTCCTGAAGTAGTCGGGTCAGGTCATCGTATTACACTGGATATTATTGGGTTTTTTAATCAAAACGATAGTTATACTGTAGCAGAGGAAATCCTGATACTGGCTTGATGTTCTATTAATCTCTGTTTTACAATAAGGGTATTATGGTTCCGTTATATTCAGTCATATTTAAACGTAGCCGTCTCGCCTGTTTTTGAATTTTCATTACAGTATACTGGATACTATTCACGATTTTTAAGAATCTTTCAGCGTTTCCCTTTTTTATTCCAAAATACTACAAATAGTAGTTTAGTCATTTAGTTGATTCAAATTGTACAAAATTTCCTCACACATTCCTTATAGATGCCATCTCACCTGTATTTCGCCGGTTTCTGCTGTATTTCACCCCCCCCCCCCCCCAACTTTCTGTGCTATTCGTAGTACTCCTGTTTTTGGAAGTTTCCCGAATCTCCTGTATTTTAGTCAGAAAGCAATAAATATTGCATATAATATTATGTCTATGTATACCAGGGCATACATGTCGATGTATAACAGTAAACTTACCATAAGGTATTTTTGTTCAAGGTCGCGACGAGGTACAGTATTTATTATTGCGTTTCGTTTGGCTATAAACATGAGAATTGAAATGGGTGACTACCTCGATACGAATTTTTCGAATGTGTCAGAAGACGTCAAGTTTCAACAGAGCCTTATACCGGGGGTACAAAAAGGCAATTCCATTCAACAATAGAATTTTTAAGCAGTATACTGTAGAGGAGAATTCCCACAAATCTGCAAGGCCTGATCTAGTTGATACAATAATTGGGTTTACATATGAAATTCAGTCAATTAAACATTCATTTTAGCCGGTTAGGTGTAATTACAGCACTATCAAATACTGAATGTAATCAATCCGGTTGTTCTGCCACGTTCGTCAATTCGTCATCCGTGGGACCGGGGAGGGCAATATGCGACACATAATATATACTGGCTGGTGCATAACCATTTTATAATATTACAAGTGTGGTATCTTGCGAGCATTGCGGAATATCCTTCGTTCGTAGCGATTCATAGCGAGTTGAAATTTCTTTCACCCCAACTTGTACGCCAGGATTACATTGTGTCAAAATTTCAACCAAATCGGTTGAACATTGTGAAAGATATTAAACTCCAACTTTGAAATGACTGAAAAGTGATTTCCAAAACCAAAATACCCCCTATGGGGATCATAAAGTAACTTTCTGGATAGCGTGTTTAAATAACCAGAACAACAAATGCATAAAATTATTCAGTGAAAAGCGAAGCCAGACGAAGTCAATCGAATTTGGGACGCCAAAAAATCGAATCCAAGTAAATCCAAAAAATCCTTATATGAAAATTTGACCACTTTACATCAAAGGAGGATTGTATAGAAAAATTGTTGTAAGCTTGTTCAAAAAAACATAGGCCTCCTACCAAAAGACAATAGCCCTATTGTTAGGGGGGAAACCATTTATTAATGATCACTGCCATAAACTTGTTTAACAATAGGGGTATTCAAATTCTTTACTTTTTGATTATTCACTTCTGATTATCCGACACTTTTGTCGGCGGGTTTGTGGGAGCCAATCAGGTAGCATAATCAATAAGTGAAAAGTCATAATCAAAAAGTAGCTCCAGAGCTACTTTTCTACTTCTCACTTCTCTCTCGCCTCTTGCGTGTTTGTGAAGAGCGTACTGTTTAAAATTCGCGCAATATCAGGGCGAGCTGTAAGACATTTAAGTAATAAGTAAGCAAGGGGAATTCAATTCCATAAGTGCATAAGTGAATTAATCCAGAAGTGAGAAGTAAGAATTGAAAGGTTTTGAATACCCCTAATATATAACATTGGGGTATTTTTTAAATAATTAATTTTTGTTGACTAAAGTGATTATTCATGATTTGAATGGATCCCTTTATGGCACTCGTAGCTATTTCATGGCTAATTGATTTAGGTAATGACAGTTTTTTCCTAAATTCTTCGAAGAAATTAGTTATGGTACCTCGGGCTCCAATGAACAAACCAATGACTTCTAATTTTTTCAATATATATTTTTCCCAAAAATACTCGATCGTTGGATTATATTTTTCGCATTTTTCCTCAAGAACTTCTTTTGGTTGATTAATAGAATTCTCCCAACGAATTGTTGGGACAATTATGTAACCTTTTCTCGTGACATTGTCAAATGCTATGATATCAACTCTGAGTCCCTGCCATTTGAATGATACAATGAGGCTATTGTCTTTCGGTAGGAGGCCTATGTTTTTTTAAAACAAGCTTACAACAATTTTACTATAGCAGTCGAAATGAGATGACCAAAGTGTTCAATACGTCACGAATAATTATAGGAAGTGTCATACGGGAAGACTGGGGGAAGGACATTTGAAGAAAAAGAACTGTACATGTGCCTAGAGAAAGTCTATATTATAAGTGAAAATCCAAAAGGGACCACATAAAGCTTTATTATGAAAACCACCTAGCAGGTACCAAGTGGGAATTTATGGTTACATTTGATGCAACTTGAGTTCTGTGCATGGCTTTAAAGTAACGCGACAAACCTGCTGCATGGACTTCATGGAAAATGACCCTGGATACGTGAATTCAAAAATAGAAGAAATGAGAAAGTTTCTGGCTGTCGGATGATCAAACCGTATACCTCCTACTTGTCCCAGTTGTTGTCAGCATGTCAGCATATGTTGTCATCATATGTTGTCATCATTGTTGACATATTTAAAGAAACCCTTTTCTATCCTAGGTTCAATTACTATTCCCTAATTATATATACTTGCCAATGGGGCAATTTCCCCCACCCTTTATACGCCCTTGATTGTCTCAATTGTTGTTTGGATTGTTGACATGTTTGATGATACCCACAGACAACTTATGGGAAGTTTGAACCAATGTGGTCCATTAGTTCTTGAGTTATGACCCTGTTGGAACATTTTCTGTGACATTATCTGTGACCTAGGTCATGAAGGATGTAACCGATTGAATTCTTTTTTTAAGCCCATAGATGACATATAAAGTTTGGACCAATTTGGTTCATACGTTCTTGAGTTACATCACAAACGCTCGGATAGACAGACAAGCAGACAGACAAAACAGACACAAACTAGTGTTTCTCCTAGGTATAGTGTATAGACTCTTTCCTAAAATATCATATCCGCTCTCTTCTCTCTCTCCCTCTCTCTCTCTCTCTCTCTCATTGCTAAGAAGTGAGAACCACTTAATAAGGCTAAGAACCACTTAAAGCCATATGAGTCTTTCTTATTTATAAAAAAACTTCTAGTCACTATGTCCTAATTTCGACATTATTATTTGGAGGCATCAAACTATCTCAAAGCCTATGATTTTCTAAGTTTGAGCTTCGGTATGTGAGATTTTATGGAATAATCCTATTGTTTGTACGGGTGACTCAGGCTCGATTATGCAACTGGCTAGAAAACAGGAAGAGTGAGTGGATCCTATGTGGTACTGAATGCGACTGCCCCTTGTGGAGAGTGAGGAATGCGTGATGTCCTTTCTGACAGCGTGTTTGTTGGCCCGAGTGTCCAAGTGACTTATGACAAATAATCGAGTTCCTTAGAGAAATCGGGATACGGTTTACGGTGTACTATTTTGATGGAGCAATTTATTCTATTTCTGCTAGGTCAAT
>JAQFYB010005443.1:0-14055 GCA_034694085.1 Pogonognathellus longicornis | reverse complement strand
ACAATACATATATTCATTGACATTTGCAGTTGTAATAAGCACTTGTAAAGGGTCAGACATAAAATGCTCACCCTGTAGTATGTTGCCTATGTATACAAACTTATAAACAACGTGAAACACACTACGTAGTGTATGTAAAAGTAAAGAAAGCAGGCCGGGTAGTTTGTAGTGTACTGAGACTTTTCCTGCATTGCATATCTATGCAGACTGAAGGTATCTGTGCCCTGGTTTTTATTTCTACCATAGTAGCAGTAGCAGACTGACAAACACAAATTCCGAAAAATGTATGTATAGTGTATGAGAAGGTATTTAGTTGGAATGAGCTTTTAGGTTTGAGAGTGAGGAGGGACTGGCTGGGTGAGCCGAGTATCTGATAGTAGAAGAAGGTATGTATGGTGTGTAGTGAAAGACAGGAGGAGGATGGAGAGAGAAACGTGTAGAGTTATACAACATAAGTAGCTCTAGGTTTTTTCACTTTGCTATCTCGGTGTGTTTTGTGTTTCAGGCTTTGCATTGGTCTCCAGTTCCTTTTTCCACCGCAACATGAGCATCTTGATGATTCCGTGCTTTGCGAGTTGACTGTATTTAGTACTCAAGTCGGCTCCTCAGCTCCACTCTCTCCATGTTTCCCCATAACTCCCTTTTGTTTGCCTCCAACAGCGATCAATACTACACTCTTTCATCATTCTGCATGCATACTCTGTTTACTTTGATCCTCCGTCCCTTTGGCCACTGTGTGTTGTGATGTGAGTTACTTTATTTTACTTTACTTGGATGAAGGAGCAAGAGTACCAAAGTACATAAAGTCGCAGTCGGGCTACTACAGCACAAGAACATGCAATGACGTAACACTACATACCAGTCCACAACATCATCTTAAACAATTCATGACTCAAACATGTATGCATATATTTTATATACACCTAGGTACACAGCCTGCGTCAGCGAGTCACCCGAAGACACAACGAGTCAACTCATCCATCTATCCCGCACAACATGCACAGCAAACACACCACTTTCACAAAACTCTCCTCTCCAGATACACGCATATACAACCAAAACACTACTACGACACTAACTCAGCTCAGATGTATTCCACACTACTTTTATCACTACTCTCACTATCATATGCTTAGTATCATAGTGAGATATCTTGCAAATATTACACACAAATAGCATCTCTTGTCTCTGAAATTCTCTTGGCTTCAGTTGAGTATATTATTATAGGCATCTGCAATGTCAATTCCTATGGCACAGACTTACTCCAATGTATGCACACCGTGTTTTTCTTTCTTATCACTTACGTGAGGACAAAGACTAAATCCGGCAATCTGATCATAGAACCAGGGCTTATGTAGACACACAGTATATAGATTAATAGACTCACATACAAAGTATAGAAGTGTATGTAGTAAAATGAACAAGGTAGGTATACATTGTATGGTAGGAGAAACAAATGAGAGCAGAGTAGTAATAAAAGTAACTATAGTCTCTTTAACCAACAGATAATCCTTCTACTCTATACATAATACTACCATTGCAAAGTTCAGTTTCTACTTGCGGGAGTCCCCATGCAGTGTGCTGCACATGCAACATCATCAATACTAAATAGCTTCATGGAAAATTAACAAGTATCTTTGCATGAAATAAGCACACTTTCACTTCACTCCAACTTGCGGTACGTAAATTCACAAAATAGCTGGTTACATTCATTTACAGTCGGTTGGAGTGAAACCAACACTTTTCCCACCAGCATACCAACCAACCAGTCATTCAATACTTTCTTTCCCATTTACTCCTGCCGTATAATTTCCTTCCAATTACAAGTAGTTTATTGCTAGTAGAAATATGTGCAGATGCACCTACAACAGAGATACAAATACTAATTCCTCAACTTTAAGCCACTATATTTTTTTAAATATATAAATACTAAATGAGTTTGCTTTTAGGGTAAAATACGGATTTTACTATTGCATTGCCTCAAAAATTTGTAAAACGGTGTGCTGTTGGGAAATGAAAGTGAAGTTAGGAAATGCTGAGGAAACTAGCCAGGAGAAATTTCCTAATGCTTTCTTTATTAGATATCTTGTATGTAATAGTATTCCCATAGGGTCACATCACATGTCACGACTTCTATTTTCCAATTCCCATTCCATTCCCGTTTTCTGCTTCAATATTAAATCAGGGGACACTTTTCCGCTCATGAACTGAGCAGTGGCACTGAATAAAATGGCAATAAGAGCTAGCAAAGAGAAAACTGTCTGCTGAATTGTGCAAGAGGGATTCGAATCAACTGAAAAACTTGACGCCCCTTGTTTATTTTATCTAAACGGAGTAAATAGTATATGAACGATAGCATCAGATGTTCTATTTAATCTGGCAGTGTAGTGATGCGAATTGATGATTGAGATTGAGATATTTTATCTTTAAACAGGAATCACATGAAATCACACTATCACTCATCCATCCAACATATCTACTATGTATCTAACATGTTACGGTTGTAATACAAAATACAAACACTCAAACCTCAAAGTAAGAGGGCATGAAAAGAGAAATTTCTATCACACATGATTGTCAATCCACGTCTATCTGACGCATTACATTTTGCTTCATTGCTTTAATATCCCTCTCTGCATTTACATTTCTACTCAAACCATGAGATTTCCTCGATGTGCTGTTGGTTGATACAATATTAGAATTACCATTTCTAATTCAAACTACCTAGGTACAATAATTAACAATTTGATCTGATTGTTATTGAGTAAAAAATAAAAACTAAGGACTTGGCTACAATTTTTACATTGCGTTTTTCCCAAGGTTTGTCTCGTTAATTTTTTCAATTGACTTTGTGCAGCATATAATTTTTTGCGAAAAGAATGTTATTTGAGACTAGAAAAATGATATGAATTGAGAAAGTGATTGCAGTGCAGTGTATGACATTTGCCATGACTTGGCAACATACAAAAAACATTACAAAAGAGTACAAGAACATTGAGTTTTGCATGTATTGTGTAAATTAAGTATTGTGGTTTGTGCGTGCAATCGGATGCTAAATCAACCTGTAAAGTAAAGCTGTATTTGTTCGACAATATTGTTTTGCAGTGGAATCAATGAAAACATAAAAAGTGGAATGTACACAAACCACCCTCGTATAATAGCGAGGGCTGATTACTTTCTCGCCTGCTACCACCGGGGGCAAAGATTTAAAATAGCAAAAGAAAAATGAGATTAGTTTTTTACTATTTCATTTTATCAAGAATTATAATAGTTTGCCAGATTTGCAAGAAAGGAGCATTGATTACAATAAAATAGCACAGTACTCCAACAACAAGGAGTGAAACGGTGCAGTGGATGGATTGAGCCTCTACCGCCCATAGGATTTTTTCCTTGTACCTATCGTCAGCTTTTTGCCTACTTTGGTTGAGCTAGACATAGACATAGAGCGAATGCCAAGCTGCAGCAAAAGTATGTAAGACGTTGAACAGCATTTGATGAAATGTTTATTGCTAGTATATAATAATGTATTGTATAGCTGTAGGATTTGAAAGTTGGAATGGAACCCCACTACGCCGGCCACAAGGGTTCAGTCAGACAAACAAGCTTCTCTTCTTATCTTGAGTGACTGACTTGGCGGATGCAATTCCCTTGCCGACACATTCCTCTTTTCTGCCTTGTCGTGTCACTACCAGAGTTATTCGCAAGAAATGGAAAGAAAATACATTCCAATTTCACAGCATTCCACCACCGTGTACTACTTCCATCTTTACACAACCTACCTTACATATATACACTCCAAATTCTCTCTGGCACCAAACTATAATAAAATACACAGACTTACAAGTGCCTTATTGTGATACCATGTACTATGAACAAAACCAAAAACATGATCACATGCTACTACATGTATTTATGCATATTATGCCATGTACGACCTATACACAAATGTGTACACAACAAACGCCATAGTAAATACTAACAACTACAAGTACCATACTGGAGTCAACTAAATCCCTGATTCAGACCATGATGACAGTTCGGAAAATCTATTCGTGCTTACATTACAACAAAAGTAATGTTGGAATTCGATTGAGTGTTTCTAGCCAACTGTTGTGGTTTCGTTTTTTGTCAGACGAAAAAGGCCAAGACAAAATGAATTACCTACGAGATGCTTTTCTTTCCTTCAAAAATATTCACTTGGGTAGTTTCGAGTTACATACAAAATATTATAACCTCGTCATTTTATACACTGCTACATTATACTCCATAATTATATTCTTTCATTCTGCATGATGCAGAATGAATAGTATCTGTATTATGTAGTTTGTACGTACAAAAATATTTTGATAAATTTTATGTTCATTTGTATTTAACATGGCAAGTACAAATATCGACTTACAGCATGTATGTATGCAGTGGATCTACTAATTCATATAAATATTATAGCATAAAGCCGTATACATACAGAATGTCAGGTTGTAGTAAACAGCTTATGGGTGACTATGCTACTTAGCATACCCATTCTATCTTACAGTACTACACTTTATTTTCTTTGATAGAATCGTATCTTTCGCATTGTCAGTTTAAGCTTCCCTTTGAAAGAATTATAATATGTAGATTTCAAACAAAAGATGCATACACCCAGTTCGTTTTTTATATTAAATTGACGTTGACCATTATATAGTCTTAGTGAAAATATCACAAAAGCTGTGTGGGTAGATGAATGTGAATTGAGGGCATAATTACTTTAATGTAGCTTCAAAAAGATGGTTTTTCATTTCATACCCGTACATTTAGTTATACAAAGTACAAATAATGATGTTGGGCTTATTTTAAAAAAATAAACCTTATTATCCCTACTCTTACATTAAATGACAGTAACATCACTAGAGAAAATGTTCCGTATGAAAATAGGATTTAATTAAAACTGTACAGAACACTTAAGAGTTGAGTACACAACTACCATTTCTCGATTTAAGCTCCAAAAGATTAACTTTCCCATATTCTTCTCACAATTTAGTAAAAATTAAGTTGATATAAATATTGGTGTGTGGGCTTGTTATTGTTATTTAGTCCTGCCCTCGTTGCGTTGCATATATTAGGTACTTGCTATTTAGTAATGCTCCTAAAACTATTTTGTCCTCTACTCCAGCTTATAGAGATACTACTGATGTGGTGGTCAAGTTGTTGCAAGTTGAGAACTCAACAAAAATTACATTTCGTTTCTCAAAAAAGTGAGTCTTTTGCTTTCATAGTTAATTGGATGTTCAAGTGTGTTTGCATGTCGTCAGGAAAAAAGTCAACAAAGGTCGATTTTTATATTCCTAAAATAAAATAAATTACTCAGTTAGAATGCATCTACGTACGCAAATAACATGTCCACATTTTCCCTTAAATTTGATTATTTGATATCAGAAAGAAATATATATTATGAAATGACACTATTGCAAATCCAATTTTTATGTCAGTATGACAAACATATGTCTACGACAAGCAATATTAAGAATACCAAACAATACAATTATCGGATTCGAATATCATTATCATTAAACTTTTAGCCTTCATCAACGAAAGAGCAAAAGTAGATAAAAAACGGAGATAGTCGATACAATTTATGAAATGGCCGGACAATAATTTCCTGTTATCGCCGGTAAAAGTAAGCTTTGAATATACTGCTAATGCTAAACTGTATTATATTAGAACTCAACAACGTACCTACTAGCTTTACATAAACTAGAATGATGCAAATTGCTGTGTGCAATAGATTTGTGTGTATGTATGGAAACCATATAGGTATATTATGTCTCGGAAGATTTCATGTCGTGGAAAAGAAAATAAGTCTTTGTGTGTATCCGTTGGAGTAGTGTGTGAGGCCAAAGGAGAAAATAAAGTACATAAATCATTTTAGTTAAAACTGAAATAGATGATGGAGCAGAAAGCAATGATACTTTGGCCTAGAGCGGGTAGAGCAACAGTGAGTTGGGAATGAGAGGAAAATACGTTGAAATTAAACCTCAGAAGTATTTGCCAAGATAACTCAATCTTGTAGTAAATTCGGTTTGCTCTTCGGCTCCAACAACAGTCAAAAAGAACGTAATCGCTTTTCATGTAATTTTATTCCAAATCCAATCCGCCGCTAACTTGGATCCCGGAGCCGGTTCACAAAGAGAGTATGGACTTTACACAGAGATTCTTGTATAAGATCAAGCTCCATATAGCCCTTTTCTCTCTGCTACACAATCCAACTTCATTTTATCACGCTCTTTTCCCCCGCATCACAATATCATTGACTTTATGCTACCTAAGAAGACACTGGTTCACGTAGATGCTGGCAGAGTTTGAAAAACGCCTGGTTTTTGACATGCCACATTACATTACATCGTCTGTCTTTTCCATTGTCGACGTTACTTGGCGGCCTCGGAGGAAAATTACCAACCCGCTTTTACTTTTCCTATATGATCCATTTACTGGGTTTAGTCAACCAACCTGTACTTGGAATAAAACGACGTTCATTTTACAATAAATTCAACCTTTGCGTTTTACAGCAATTTGCTTGCTTCTTCCACCTTAATTCGATTCCTTTATGGTTTGCAACACAGGAAATTGGCTGACTACACAATGTCAATTAACAAGCCATACAATATCCAACCAAGCCTTACACAAAATAAAGCGCTGTTTTATAAATATATTCTGTGTGCGTCTCTGAACATTCACTTATAACTTATTAGTGTACATAATACACAAATAGTACAAAAGCTTTAGCTTTCAAAAGACAACTTAATGCCAACCAGTATATTTAATGTAGTAAGAGACTAAGAGGTAGTAAGGTGACGTATTCAGTTTTTAAATTCCCTTTGATGCTTTCTACGAAAATGTGGAATCAATTTCAGAACTGTTTTGCATAGAGTACTTCATAATTGTATATGACTGTGGTACTTCTAAGTAGTTCAAAGGGAAGTAAGGATCTCATTTTAGGATAGAATGTGATAATCAGGAAGTTCTATGGAAGATGTTGTGAATATTTATAGGGCATTGTTGTAAACATAGTGCATGTATATTGCAGTGGATGATGGTGGGAGGAAAGCTGGGAAGCGTACAGAAATGGCTGTGTGACTTTCTTGAGACTTTGGCAGTGTGTTGAAAGTGGTTTGAAGTGGAGTCAATACGTTTTATCATCTTACATACAATTTCAGAAATCTGTCAAGCGTTGAAATAATTTCCTTTCAAAGAATCCTGTGAAATCAGCTTAGGATTTGTTTCCTGTTTACGATCCCCTATCCTGTCATTCAATCCCTTCCGATTCATTCCTCCAGTTAGACTTCCTATCCTGTCGTTTTCTTCTTGACTCCACCAATCTCAAACTTTCTCCTTCCGCCCGGTTTGCCACTTCAACTCTTTCTCCTGTTTCCTTCTCATACCTTTTGTATGCAGTCAAGTAAAGTCGTCCAACTCTCTCAACACAAAAAATTCACCAGTCGTACAACAAATGAAGGAAAGAGTCTGGAAAATATGGTTTTATGAATAGCCCCAAACTGTTTCATACAAAATTCGAACGACACTATGAACATGTGGAGAACTACATTATTTTTTATGCACCGGAATCGTCAACCCTAAAATAGGGAGAAAAGTAAAATATACATAAAATAAATTATGTGCAAAAGAATAATCTTCTCGAACAGCAAACAGTATCTGAGAATGCGGGGGCTTGATGTGTACATTGGCATACGCCTTACATCTATTTGCACAGTGTCGTATTGCATGCTTATTTTGAAAATTGCCTTTTTAAGCACAATAGAGCTGTCTTGACGTTTGCGTCCCATTAGCTGAGTAGGCATCCGGGTTGAGTAAATCCAAGTTTTTCATACCGGAGGCTAAACTTTCATGTCTACCTGCTTACGCTGTGTAGTGTGTACCTATCACATTAGATTGCATGAACGCATTTTCCCTAGTAGTGCACCTACAGATTCTTTTCAACTTTCATTTTACTCCCGGAGCCAAGAAACCTACCATTTACTATCTCAAAAATTATCATGCGTATTTCTCAATTGACTGATTTGACTTTCTTTATGCTTCCCTTGTCAAAGCAAAGTTAAGAAGAGCAAACCTGAAGGAGCAAAAACGAATTCGGGGACGTCATGCAGAATAGTGGGCCAACGGCTAAGGAACATCCTCGTCTTATTAACTCGCTCCATAGAGTTTTCAATTACGACCCTTTTTACAACCATCATTATCACTTGATCCTATTCACCTCCCTCACTTCCATTTTCCATTCATTCAAATCTCAATACTAATAAATATAAGTATATACCTCCGTCAACACATTCAAAACCAGTCGTGCAACACCCTGTTACTCTAAATGTCATCATTCAATTTATGCATGCTCATCCTCTTTTAAAACATCATAATCGTGTTAGTAATCCTACATAAAGCCCGATTCCTTATGCGTAATTTCATAAATGACAGAGTTTTGTGTTACATTGTCGTTGTCAACATAGACAAGTGTGAGAGACATTATTATATTTTTTCATTTTTTTCATATTATATGGGCAAAACAACTCAATAGTAGTGTCATACGATTTGTATAAAAAATGGAAGGAAATATATACATTTCAAGTAATTTCTGACATTTTCTATTGTTGCTTAATATTTTCATGTCAAAGCAACAAGGATCATGCAGGCTTTTCATACATCACTTTCAGTTGGGAAAACTGCAAGTTTCCTTTTAGTACTATTGAATTAGTAACTGCGCAATTCAATTTGTATCAGGAAAAACTTGTACTAGAGCTTTGGAAAAGAGAAAGTTTTGTTGTTAGTTGGAATCATGTGAAATGTGATACTTGCACGAGAACTGTAAGGGAACTGCGTATAATTGCATATTTATGGTTATAGTAACGACGTTTCTTAGCTTATCATTAGTGCAAGGTATTACATTACATCGTAAGAAAAACCCTCAGCTTTGCAAAACGGTGAAAATATGGATCTATTAGCAAATAATGACAAAATATGGGGAACAGAGTATTAAGTTACAATAAATATGTTGTTAAACTCACTATGTGACCTAACGAGACCAATTCTGGAAATTGTAATGTAATAATGATACGATATGACAGCAAAAGGTGGAAGCTTTCTCTTTTTTCTTCGTCGCACAAAAAACATCTGCGTAGTATGTACAAAATGTTGTCATTATTTGTCAAGTATCATATTTCAAATGTAAACTACATGGAAATGTTACACTTGATACCTTTTTTCATCTTCATCAGAGATTCATTACAGTCAAATTTAAGTAACTCTTAAACTCGAGCTGCGTAGTGTAGTGTATACAATGACTGTAATAAATTGTAGCTAGACACAGTAATAACAAATTCTTGACAATGATGTAAAATAATACTCAAGTATAATCTTTTGACCTGGCTTTTTCGTTTAACGTTTCACGTAAGTACACAAGCCAATTGTAAGCAGAAGCTTTTCAATTTACACGAGGGACTCAACTACAACATCAAAAAGATTAAGCTACATTTGAAGATGGTTTACATGCAATTAGTGAAAGGGTTGAGTTCATATTTCATGTTCTCATTTTTCCTACATAACAATAAAAAAACTGTCGTCCTACATGAAAGTCATGTAATAAATACACATGTAAACACCTAGCACCCGAATATTTTAAAGCGACACAAAGTGCTATTAAATAATTGCGATACTCGTTAGCAGCAGGTTTGATATGACTTGTTTTTATTTGTGTGACAGCATTGATCAGCTCTAGGCTGTTCTCTCTCAGGTGTCACAAAACTTCGCAAATCACCTGATTCGCAAATGGAATTACCAAATCTTACTTATTATGTAAAATGAGGCCAAAAATTATTTCAGAGACTTGACAAATGACGATCCATCTCTTATGCAGTCAGTATATAATTTCAAAACTTTATTGCAAAAAAGTATAACGCCCCTTTTGTACTGCTCCATTGTCTACTAAGATTTCCCCATTATCTTATTTCCCCATGCACTTTCTAATTCCTCATGCAAACAAATCTCTCGTTCCTACAATTTTTGACTATCAAATAATACACCACATTGCATCACATAAATACCTGAATACGTGTAGACTACCAACACTTGCCTGATCCTTATACACAACTACGGAAATTAAAAAATGTAAGAAAAATTTTGCATAAATTACTAATTAAGTGTGTTGGGTTTTTTGCATGTAAATTGCAAACTTGAGAATGTTATCATTGGGTTCCCCTATTACTGTCAAATAAATCCTCCGGTGTTTGATCTTGCTAGACACAAATAGTGCTATTATTTCGGGAATTGAAGCTTTTTGTGACTTATAATTGTGTGATATGTGTGAGGATATTCTTTGTGTTAGCTGATAAATGATATAGAAGATGGGAAAAGTAAAGTTGGGAGACAGGAGAAGCGAAGCGCAGAAAGTAGGATTTGACGATAAATTTTTTTTTCTCTGAATGAAAAGCGAAGGTAAAATGTTGGGAGAGACAGGGAGGAGAAATGAAAAGGGCTGCAGTGCAGAGCTGGGAAATGTTGAATGAATGGAGTGAAAGTTTGCCGTGCGATGATCAAATATCCTCTCATCTCCATCTTTTGAGGCATTTTCATTTCCAAAACCACCCGGGTAGCTTTCCTTCACGGATAGAAGCCAAGCTAGTACCAATGCACTCCACGGCAACAACTTTTCTTCTGCAAATCTGCAATCCTCCAACTCCATATGCAATATGAAGACTGAACATAGTTAAATAGTTAGGAAGGAGCTTTATACAAAACTACACATAGGTAGACATCTGTAGAAGAGCTTGCTTTTAGACGCACTGCGTCCACCGTCTCCCTATGTCGTTAGACGAACTACAAACTGTGCAAAGGAAAATACACCTAATACACTACACACACAGGACAACCACTTCACTCGAGTACCATCCAGTATGAATAATGAAATGAAGTCAACTAAAGTACATTTCAAGTATCAGCAGCTTCTAGCTATTTCAATTCACCCGAAACAAAGTCCATGAGAGCCGCAACTCTTTTTTCAACTCAACTCAGTCAGTCCATGTCTATCTCCTACAGACCATAGAGGCTATAGCAACAAAAAATTTTCACATGGCATTATATTCTTTGTAAGTGATCAGTTCTATTTTCCAAAAATCTCTTCTCAATAACAAAAGTAGTGGTCCCAAAAAATATTGACTTTGTACTCTGTGTATTAGATTGCATTACTCTTTCATCTACACACCACGCACTTACTTTCAGTTAACTCAATCACGTCCTTATATTCGCAAGAGAAAAGACTGTATTTCCCTTAGAAATGTCACGTCAAGATAATATGAATTCTCCAGTACTGTACTGATACAATTATCCCGCAGCAGTCCAACGATGTTAGTTGTGTCATTTTATATTATCTCATCTTATCACAGGGCCCGCGTGAAATGTAGGTTTTGTAGTTGTGTAGCAACCATCAGTTTAATAATCGAATTCCTGTATACCTATAGCTTCCTTTTCCCACTCCACAGTCAGAATACAGTTAGTGGTAATAATATTATTGAGATCGAGTTACTATCTCAGCCTCAGCCTACACGGAATAAATTTGCATCCGGTTAGTTTCATAGACATCTCACATCTTAGTATGTATTTTATTTACAGATTAAATTTTCCTAGGAAATCACATTAAATTCCCATCACTTGCGAGATCAGCTACGAGCTTCCAGGGGCCTTACTGTTTTACTATTTCTTTACAGTAGTAGTGTACATTACCTTTATACAGGAAACATATATCCCTTCTAAATTTGACATATTAAGACCGCAAAAACTAAAGAACTAACTATATAAAGACTGTAGTATGTATATATACATGTGTAGGAGGGTAGATAAATCAATTTTAAAACACAAAGTCTGGATAATTAGTTTAACTTAAAAATATCATTTGAAAGCCTTATTGAACCTAGGAAGTAACTTTTAACTGGAATTAGTACATTTATTATTCAGAGAACTCAAAATCTTAATGCTATTAATGATGTATGAAATGATATTCATCAGGGACTCCATTTATCTGTTTTTAAAGCCTATGATTAAATTATTTGTGCTCCTTTAGAGATAATATGTTCCAATTCAGCAGTTAAGGTTAATATCATCATCGTCCTACGTCCCACTCTCAACCCACGCCAGAAAGCAACAAAGCTAAGTAATTAGATTTTCGAGTCAAGTGCAGGATACTTTGCCTAAGTATTGCGCACAGAATAAAATCTAACTTTGCACATTATTTACTAGCAGTAAATCTATATAGCAGGAGTTACAACTACATAGAGTATAATTTTACGTACCATCCAAACCACAGCAAGAGTGACAAGAGTGTCTCAACAGACACTACCGAATATGTAAAATATAATCCTTGATGCCTATACATACTATAAAATTATTACCTCGAGTTACGAACGACAACGATCATATCAACACCTTTTACAACAGACTATACTCCACGTTTTATAAATATGTGATGTATATTGCACATGTGTTTACACGTAGGTATACAAATTGAGCAGAATTTGTCACAAATGACCATGAATAAATAAATGTTACAAATGTTTTGCATTGTATTTCCAAGCAGATTCATTGTGTTGTTTTTATGCACGTAGCTATATCCATGCTCTAAATAGCTAAAAGGATTGTTGTTGTTTGTATGTATTTGTACAAGATGATGTCGCATATTGCTATGCTGAATCACAGCACCCACGCGAATATATGTATATTAACTAATATGGATTTGGACCGTGTCATAATACTATTTGGAGTAACAACAAGGGAAATGAATGCAAAAATACATGCCGACACATTATAGGTTGTGGTGTCTCTACTAGTAGTTACTTGCATACTCTACAGCTATGTACCTATACTCGAAGGAAAAGGAAAGGATGGGATATCGGATCACATACACTGAAACATTACATTAGACGTATCCAGTAGAAAAGTGAGTAGTGTGTGTCCATGGAGGAGAAGTATGGTGTGTCTATATTTGTAAAGGAGTAGCTCGCAGAACAGTAAAGAGATGGAAAAAAACAAAATAAAGGGAAATGCTACAATAAAAAGATCCAATCAAATTTTATCGTTGCTATCACCAGATTACATTGAAACGGAGGAAAAAGAGCGAGAACAGCTAAAGATGCACAGGATGTTATCAGACCGGCAGTGCAAATCAGTTTATGTTCCCAACGCGTCTCCAGAAAGTAATATTTTGCGAATGTTCTACTTTTATACAGGCCATTTGGCCAGGTCGTAAAACCAAAGGCAGGCACTGCTTCTTCTCAACGCAACTCAACTTAAACAGTCAAAGACAGCTTTTACGTTACTTACTTCACTATACTCCCGCACTACTCCACTCTCACTAGCTTTACAGCTATCCCATCATAATCATACAACCTCCTTCTCTGTCTCCAACTTCCCCAAACACATTTTTAACCTTATAATAATATTACCCGCTTCCCACTGCCCGCACCGTCTTATCAACTCCTTATATTCAGTTCTCTCGTCCATGCGGTAGTCTTCCAAATGCACTTTGGGCTACTCAAACAAAATCCCTAGTTCAACAACTACAAATACTATGTACAATGCACACATGCACAATGTTACACAACTACTGTCAGTATCCTCAACACTAATTCATCTTTGCTACTTTAAACCTTTGTGTATATAACCATGTAGTACACTGTGCTTATTTATTTTATCCATTGGAGTTAATGCTAATGCATATTACATACAGAGTGTTAGTGAAAAACTCTTCAGCTCATATACAAATACAAATAGTCACAACCTCTAGGACATTCTAAGTAAATTCATACTCACAAATAAATACAAAAGTGTATGGGATACTATACACTACACTCGTGTATAATTAATTGTATTGCATTGGTCGTATGCAACTCATTTTGCAAATGAGCCAAGTTGTATATACAAATTATAAACGTTTAATAATAGGTAGTATTACGGTCTTTGCGAAAACCAAACGTGAACGAGAACTTTTACGAATAGAACACCTGGGCGTGCGCAGTCCAATTT
>JAQFYB010005442.1:0-14055 GCA_034694085.1 Pogonognathellus longicornis | reverse complement strand
ACAGAGGAAAAGGTTGTTGAGTGTTGAGTCTGTCATTATTACACAATTGACAACAAATTGTGGCACAATGCGATATTATTTCGCTTTTACTTTTTAAATCGATACTACAACAAGCACATAAAAGTTTATTTGGTATGAGACTTTGGATTTTCTGCTCCGTGCACGATAGTCGATAATCATAATCATATTATATACTTCTCGTTTTTTAATTTTACAGCTTTTTAAAATACAGTGCTTAATGTATCATATGGGCGCTAGTCTCTGATTTGCAGCGTTATGTTTGTAACGGAAAAGTATTTTATTAAGTATTTTGTATTTTAAATACTTTGATTTTGATAACCTGAAAATACATATGTATTTAAAATACATTGCAAATTTTGTGATGAAAATACATTTGTATTTTAAATACATATCAATATTTTTCTTTCCAATTACAAAATACAAAATACTAACATGTATTTTAAATACGTATTTTAATTAAAATGTATTTAAAATACAAGTATTTTGCCCATCCCTGGGGTTCATATAATAGAATATTAATTTTAATTTATAGAAAATGAAAATTAAATTGACGTAATTTTGTAGAGTCCAATGCCAGATTGTTCGTTGGAAGACGACGGCTTGATTTACTCATGGAATATATTGGAGATATGAAAAAGGACACAGCTGGAACTGTTGCCAAGACTAATGAAACTTGGAAAGCTCTAGTAAACTCTGACAGAATCCTCCTACAGATTGCCACAGACGTAACTAAGTTGGCAAGTCGAAATTCGAACTTAAGTGAACCCTGGAAAACAATATTCCATGGAATTCAGAAGCCTTTAGAATTCGAGTAAATAATTCAAAAAAAAATGTGTCACTATACAATTAATTCGTTCTTACATTCATCCGTTTCACTGATATTCCAGGAAAGCCAGGCCATCACTTGAACAGGCAGTGATGAAGAAGCCAGGGACACAAGGAATTTTGATTCCCATTGAGGATGGACGTCCACCATGTCTCAGTTTAGCCATTCCTATCGATCCCAATAGTAAGGACTTTCCAAAGCTGTGTGTTGCTTCACAACTTATTTCTATGGTACGATCTACAATTTAATTTTTAGAGTATAAATGTAAATAATAAATCACAGTTTTCTAAATACCAATTATGTATGAATACAGGCTCAGAAATGGGTTTGGTGTATTTTCGACGAGCCTGACAATAATCAACCAATCGTTCGCATGCCTTGTTCTTATGCTAATTTGATAACTCTCAACCTGGAATCTATGGACTTGATTGGTGCTTTGGCAGTTATGAAACGGATTATTGATGTAATTTCACCTGTAATTAATTTACCTGTATAAACATCGTCATTTATTATCTATCTAACTCCCATCAATTTCATATAGGCGGATTGGGCATGGCTTGGTAGTTTGCTCATTGCTACAAAGTTAATGGTTGTAAATGATCCTGTTGCGACAGATCAGGGTCCGCAAGGTTCCATCGTTTCTGCATTATTAACTCAGCTAAGTGGACAAGAGATGACTGTCCGACGGTGAGGGAAAATGAGAGATAAATCATTTTAATGCAAGAGGTCTACTCTAAACAACTTCTCTGATTGATATTTTGTTTTTGCAGGGATTTATTATTGGAAAGTATGAATGTAACAGTGGAAGATATCAAATATGTAATCAAGGAGTACTTCAGCAAACTTTTTGATCCTGCTTGTTCTTGGGCATCCCTTATCGTTGATGATAGAGATAAAGTGTCTATTGTGAACAGTTTGGAGAAAATGGGATTTTCCTTCGAAAATCAAAGCTTAAAGGATTTGTGCACTTCGCTTTAAATTTAGGAGTCACTGCAATAATAAATTGGATTTAATATTCTGCACCCCTACTAAATTTTTATAGGTTGCTAGAATTCAGTGAATTCGCCCTTAGCCCTGCTGTATAATGTAACAAATAATAATGAAATGATGTATTTTATTAATGAATCATAGGATATACCTATGTGCATATGTATTGATTTATAAATTAATACACAAATGTACACTTTTTGAAAGTAATTAAGCATCTCAAATGTCACATTGTAAAATGTTAGAGTAAGTTAAAATGATTAGGTATACACATTCATTTGTATTGGGTATTAGCACGAAGTCTAAACCGTAAATAAACTTATATTTGCTTATGACAAAAATTATGATAGAAATGATAGAATTACTTTTCCATAAAAAATCATTTAGAAATTTTTATGTCAATCGATGGGGAAAGGAAGAAAGGAAATTTATACTTTCCAGGAGAAAGTAGCTTTACTCCTCCAAAGAGGAGAAAGCAGCTTTACTCCTCCAAAGAGGAGAAAGCAGCTTTACTCCTCCAAAGAGGAGAAAGCAGCTTTACTCCCCTAAAATGAAGAAAGCAGCAATAATGTTGTGTTTGTTTTTGACGGAAATGAAGAACAAAGCAAATGAAACGTGTATAATTGCCTATAATCCGCCTTTGGCACTACCGGGAAACTTGTAAGCGCACATGAATATTTTTGCAGATAAGAGGGTTGAGTGTATTTATTTGCAATTTGCAATCAACTCAACAATGGTTACGTTTCACATCATAGAATCTCGTAATCTCAAATCAACAAAATATTGATAGACAATCAGTTTCAGTAGTTTGTAATCTTGGAGTGCTTCTGGTTCTGACTTTGACAAAAAATATTCTTCAACTTTAGGTCGCATAATCGCTATACATTATTCGATTCCAGTTTCCAGTTCCATCCAGGTACAGCTGTTTGACTTGACTATATAAATATTTCGTGACATAAAAATTATTAAAGATATCTCTAATAAGTCCAATAAGCGCACATAATGTTGTGCAACCACATTGTATTATTGCTCAGTAAATGCACAACGATTCTCTACAAGTTATGTATAGTGGTTTATTTCAAAACGACCTATGACCTTTTTGAAACAGGTCTAAGGGTCTAACTAAGGCTTTATCCAGCCCATATATTTTCCTAGTTTAACAAGAAACTCTATATTTTATATACATGTTGATGTGTTGGAATATTTTCCCTGAGAAAGTGTGGATAGTGGATGATCACGCTGTCAGCTGTGTAACAGTCAGGTCAGAATGAGTATTATACAATACCTATACCGTATAGGTATTGTATAAATTTCAATTTTTGGAAAGTTAAATTATATTTCAAAATATAATTAGCAACAGTTAACAATTGTCATTGTTGTTGACATGTATTTGTATTGCCTTCCCTCTGTATGTTTTCTTGCTCTTGGGGCAATTGCCCCACCCTGTGTACGCCCTTGATTGTCCCAATTGTTGTCTTAATTGTTGGCATGTTTGTTGATACACTCAGCCAAACTATGGGATATTTGAACCAATTTGGTTCATCCGTTCAGTTATGCCGCATTGCCGCACACATACACAGACAAACAGATTTGAAGTTAGAATATATCATTTTGATATAATATAATAATCTACGATAACATATTAATCTAATAAAATTAGTTAATTGTCAATTAATCTTTTACTTTGCAGATTGCTTTGATAATCCCCTGATTTAATACTTCTGCTTTCATCATTTTCGTTATATTCAGTATTTATACTCCACAAGTTGTAAGTCGGCTTTTCAATATTTAAGTTTAAAAAGTTTTTTTTAAAGTATGAAAATTCTTATTCTTGATTAGTTTTAGCTACACTATGCTTTAGCTATTTGTAGTTTGTAGCTATGTAGTAGGACTAACAATGAGGAATAAAATATGATTAAGTTAAATATTCTGTTTACTTTACGTAGATTAGGTATTTCATTATGTGGAAATGCTATTACAACATAAATGATAGCTTATTAATTAATCGTATTGGTCTGTTGGTGGCAACCTTCTTGTCTTTGACAGTCAGCCAATACAGCTCTCAAAAGATATGACCAACAAAAGTATTGAATGTTTGAGAGGATGGGCAAGGGCATGTACATTTATGTCACGCGTTATTATGTAAGATGAAAAAGTATGACTTACATGCGTGAGTTTACAGGCATGATTGAAGGATACGATAGAAGATACAATGATAATCTATTCTATTAAGTATGTTTAAGCATGCTGCCAGGATGCTGTAAAGATCTCGTTTACCTTGACCTTGATAGAAAAGTAAGACATAATTATGTTAATATGTAATATGTATTGTCAATAAAACGAAGACAGCATAGAAGATTACAGCATTAGTAACAAAATTATTGGACTAAATTAAGTATCAATTTAATAATGTAAATTGATATTGAACTGGTTTTAATGTCGTAAGCAGGTTCACTCATATGACTGTTCATTTCACCGTGTGCGTGTTTATCACAGGTTGATAAAAACGAGCAAGTCCACTTTACACTTCAATCTTGACTTTTAAGTTAGTTATGCAAGTGAAGTGAGAGTAGCGAGAGTAAACTGTTTAGAACAAGACTTTTAGTTATCAAATCACATTGTAAAGATCATTATTGTTTATTATAATTATTTATTCATTGATATTCCATATTATGGATTTGTATAAAATCTTTAGGATCCTATAATATAAACGTATTTTGACTTAATTTTCAGAATCACCGAAATGGCCTCAGCTAATTCAAAACTAAACCAATTCTCGGGAGAAGATGAAGCTAAGAAAGACCACAAATATAAGGAATATTCTGGATACAGATCGGCTCTATCTACCAGATATGCATCTCCCCAGATGTTATATAATTTCAGCGATCTAAAAAAGTTTTCGACATGGAGAAAGTTATGGCACATATTAGCTTCAGCCGAAAAGGTACATTATTTGGAAAAAATTAGGTGTCAGTTTTTTTATATAAGTGGACTCATATTTGCGATTGTGAATCATGTTCTTATCTTTTATAGGATTTGGGAATACAAATTACTCCAGAACAATTAAATGAGATGGAACAAAATATATTTAACATTGACTTCAAAATAGCAGCCGACGAAGAAAAACTTGTACGACATGACGTAATGGCTCACGTTCATACATTCGCAAAATGCTGCCCTTTAGCAGCTCCTATTATTCACCTGGGCGCTACTTCTTGTTTTGTTGGTGACAATACGGTAATCATCCAAAATTAAAATGCTAGAGATAATTATTATTAGTGGGGTAAGGTTTGTAGGCTACCTTTTGCACTAGGTGAGTTCATTTATAAAGTGTAATTCTTAATAGGATTTAATCATTATTCGAGACGGACTGGAAATATTGTTGCCGAAATTAGCACGGTGTATTGATCGTTTGTCCAAATTTGCAAAAAAGCAAAAAGGAGTTCCAACTTTAGGCTTCACACATTTACAGTAAGACAAAAAGAACGACGGATCAACCAAAACAGCAATTTAAAACATTTCATATTTCTAATTTTATTTTTTGACAGGCCAGCTCAATTGACTACGGTTGGAAAGCGAGCTTCTTTATGGATTCAAGATATGTTATTTGACGAAAGAAACATTTCTCGTGCATTGAATGACTTGAGATTTAGAGGTGTGAAAGGAACAACTGGAACTCAAGCTTCCTTTTTATCTCTTTTTGATGGTATGAAATCTAACAGGACATTTCATATTAATATAATATAGTGTAATTAGTCCATTTGGTTATCACTACTGTAAGGTATATTATATTTTATATTATTTAGAAAAGCAAGACAAAGTTAAGCAATTGGATGTAGCAGTCACTAAAGCCTGTGGATTTCAGAAGGCTTATGCTGTCACTGGACAGACATATAGTCGACACGTGGACGTTGACATTTTAAACGCATTATCTGGATTGGGGGCTTCAGCTCATAAGGTAATAATTCGGTATATCATCATTAAGTGGTGTTAATATTTATTATTTAAATATTTAGATTCATTAGATAATCATTATCCATATATTTTGTACGCACAGATTTGTACGGACATCAGACTGTTGGCAAATATGAAAGAATTAGAAGAGCCATTTGAGAAAACCCAAATAGGATCATCGGCTATGGCATATAAAAGGAATCCTATGAGGAGTGAAAGAGTAAGTCGCTACATAAGTTAGTGTAATTAGTGTGTAAAGTGTATTACAAATATTTGCATAGTAATCAGTAAGGACAATTATAATATCAGAATGTGTATCTGTTATTAATTTGCAGACGTGTTCCTTAGCTCGTCATTTGATGACATTGGTTAGCAATGCACAAAACACCGCAGCTGTTCAATGGTTAGAAAGAACTTTAGATGATTCTGCCAACAGACGTATAACGCTGTCTGAAGCTTTTCTCACCGCCGACGCTATATTGGAAACACTGCAAAATGTCTTCGAGGGCTTAGTTATTTATCCTAAAATCATTGAAAAGCATATACGAAGTGAGCTTCCTTTTATGGCAACTGAAAATATAATCATGGCTATGGTGAAGAAAGGAGGAGATCGACAGGTGGCTAACTAAAAATAAATGTGTGAATTTATAATGCTGCTTTTCTGAACAGCATTATTGACTGCTGTATTGTGTTTCATTCATGTAGGTATGCCATGAAGAAATTAGGGTGCTCTCCCAAGAAGCCGCCCATGTTGTTAAGGAAGAAGGGGGTGACAACGATTTGCTGGAACGTATTAAGAAAAATAAATATTTCGCTCCCATATGGAAGGAACTTGATGCTTTGATGGACCCAAGAACATTTGTAGGACGGGCTCCTCAACAAGTCAGTACATAATAGTTGCATACATATTATGATTAAATAATTTTATCAGCAAAAAGGTTTGGAGTTTAGATTATTTACAATAAACTAAATAATTGTTAGGTGGACGAGTTTTTAAACGAGGAAGTGGAACCAGTGTTGCAAAATTATGCAGGAAAGTTGGAAGGAACTGTTGATTTGATCATCTGATATAATAACTATTACCGATTTGCCTTGTTAATGTCATTTTTATTATGTAATAATGACAAATCTCAAAATTATATTGGTAGAAATATGTATTTTGTACAAAAAGTCTTATAATAACTGACTTAATGTTGTGTATAAAAGATGTATTCGACAATTCGAGAACACCCCCATGAAATAAATTGTTCTATGTATTTATCTATGCTTAAATTATATTAAACCGTCTCTTAATTCTTTAATGGCAAATTTTCTACCACACATACCATCATAATATGCTGACGGACATATTTTATTATTATAAATTGCATAGAATTGATTGAATTGAACCATCTCAACATCATCGAGCATCGAGCCAGCTGTGATTGGTAGGGAATGATGAAAGTATAATATTTAATGAAAATGGGAAATTGATTAGCTGCCACGCCGAGCCTCTAGCTCTGGTTTGTAGAACATCCAACGATGTTTATTTTTGTAGCTTATTGTTATCACACAGTCAGTAAACAAAAACATATCTTTCCAGGTAGTATTTTTCCTTTTCTCAGGATTTTTGTTCAGTTGTATTATAGAGTTTCTCGTTAAACTAATACGAGTCTTTCATAGTTTTTAAGTTTAGTAAAAGTGAAAGTACTGTGTGATTCTCAATCTCAATGCACTTCTGGTACTGATCGTTTTAAACAAGCAAGCTCATCAACAGACAACAGAAATGGATGCTCTGACGGATTTAATGACAGAGGTTTCTCTTCAAGATAGTTATAATTTCCGAAAGCGAAAATGTAAGAATTTCTCATTTGTCCAATATTGCATTTCTGGTTGTGATTAAAAAATTTAAAAAGGAATCTGAAATTTTGTAGCTACGTCACCTTCACGTTTTCTGGGAACGGAAAGAAGCTCGGCCAGCAAAATTGTGAGAGACTGTGACGAGATTGTAAGCCGACGTGCTAGGCGGAAAGCTTGCCAGAAAGAAATCTTCAAGAACAATACTAAAGTGCTTTGCAAAATTCTCAAATACATTCCACTCAATTCACTTGCGACTGTTTCCAAGAACTTTTGCGATGCCTCGTATTTGAACTATAGAGACACACTTTCGACTGGAGAGTGTTTTATTCGTTCTTGGATGGTACGTATATTTTATTAAGGATGCTTTGCCTCCTATTAATTTAGCTTTTTTACCGATTAAATGTTTTCTCTGGCTTACATTTCAACGTTCTCTGTACACATTTGACAGTATTGTTCATTTAGCATAGCGAGTGGAAAATGCCCTTGTACTTGAAAGATCGAATTTGTAGCAACCAAGTCTGATAAAATCTGGTTTGTTTCCGTTTGCAGGATTCTGGACTGGATTTGAAAAACAACTTTTTCTGCAATCTGCATTTTCATGAGAAATTGCTTTCTCCTCCATATCCAACAAATGTTGGTGAAGTTCGGACAGTAGTTACATTTGCGACTGAATCATCCCTGCAATTAATATGTACATCCAAATTATGTAGATAGAATGTGGTGCATAAAAATACTTTTAATCTGATTCCAAATGGAATTGAAATTATGCTTTGCAAGATATTACCATTCTATTAACACATAATAATCATTCATGTGTTCTTTATATTTAAAATGTCAGATCCGATGAAGCTGCCAACATGCGTGATGATGGGTATAACTGATGTTGTGTTTAATGGGGTGCGATTCGTGGAGAAAGAAGCTTGCTTTGTTTCACTCTTTGTTCCAGAAACAAAACATATCGTTATGACCACTTTTGGAATACCTATCTGTTCTACAGAACACGTAAGGGATAAATATTTTTTACATCCGCCTATTCCAGAGAAATCTCACTTAGATTGTTTAATATTGTTTAGGATGACAACTTTCTTCGTGGTATGATCTCCTCTGTAAAAAGAGATTTGACTGAGTTAAAAGCGGTTTTTTGGTTGCAATGCAACTCATGCTTAGTATTTACGGCTAACTCTTTCCCTCTAAGCAGGTAATTTAAAACACTACTAGTACCGCATTTTATGCATACGAATGTTGAATTTTAATTAGATTGATCTGAGAATTTGTTCATTTGTGTTTTGTTTTATTATTTATATTCGTAGAGATACTCTCTTATGTGCAGGCATAATGTCTGTCGCCAATACAAATGGCGTTGACACGGACATAGCTCTTGGACTAGCCATTTACGGAGACAATCAAACTCAAGCTCATTTGTACGACATCGATACAAATGACGAGAAGCAAGTTATCGATTGGATTTTGAAGGTATTTATAATAAGGCTTCTTCAATGACTTGAACTTTTCAATTTTCCATTTCCAAATCTACTTTCATTTAATTTTTATTATGAATGTAGATGAAAAATGACATACCATACGATCGAAAGGGTTTCTGCATCTTTCTTTTCACTACAAGTCGACTAACTCTTAAGGCTAAAGACCAATCTTGGGAATCTGATTCTGAGGAGGAGGAAACTCAGTGCTACACAATGGAAGAGGCTATCAATTATGATTCATTTGGACAAATTTTGCAGCAGCTGAAACTGAGCTTCCCCTACATAAAAATAATAGGCAGCAAGAGTCCAACTATTTACTCCCAAGGCAGTCAAAATACTAATACTGCAAACGGCTATAATGCATCTTTTCTGATGATAACGTATCCAGATTGAACTTCTTGCTTGGGACGTATAGTAAGATAAAGTGGAAAACTATTTCTACTTTACCTTGATGTATAGTATAGACGGATAGATATGCATTTGAAAATATTTGTATGTAATTTTATCATTCTTATAATACTTGACTTATTCTTCTTTGGATATTTGTATACTTAGTTTAAAGTTTACTTTTAGTGAGTTGATGTTAATGTAGCTGTAATGTCTATAATTTGCTCTCTTTTGTTTTGAATACTCCTAGTATATAATTTGAATTAGTTTTATTACTATATCCAAGAACATCAAATCAGTTTTACAAATATGATCATAGGCATAAGAGACTTAACACAACAGACCCAACTACAATCAGCATTTTTGTTTATCTCTTGGAAGAATTTAGTCAAAGTAGACTGATAGCGTCCATCCGTTTATGTTCTTTTACCTTAATCTGACTTGTAAGTAAAATTCGATGACAGTACAAATAATAGCAGTATTAGAAGCAGTAGGAATATTTTGGCTGTTGCAAAGCAGACTATTTTTAAAATGGAATCGACTCCTTTATGTGATTTTTATCACGATCATCCATATCATCAATTAAACATTGCTCATGAGGTTGAAGTTGTCCATGAAGAATTGCCTAAGATATATACAAACAATAGTAAACATATAGTTTTTGATAAAGAAGTTGTGGACGATGTGATCGATAAAGGAATGCCAATTCCTAAGGAGTGGTTAGATTCTTGGCAGCATATTAGTGTCAAAGACTTGAAACCTCATGTTGATTTAGACCTTCTCTTTAAAAATTGGCATGCAACCCTTCCGATTATTGAGAAAGAAAGGACCATGCCAAACTTACTAAGGTATTTGAGCTTAAATTACAACTATAAAGCTTTTAATTGCTTTACGTCCTATCTTAATTGAATGAGAAATTGTAAGTAATTTTTATATTGTTATTTCTGTAGTCGCCGTTCAAAGGATAGTTCTAGTATTACCAATACCATTAACACTGGTCTCCGTTCTCCTGCGATGCCCGATTTGAAAGCGGCGAAGCAATGGGAAATTAAGTGCACATTATGCAACAAGGTTTTAAGGGGAGGTAACCAGAGATATGAAGCTCATTTGAAGAATTCTCATCACGTCCTATGTATTTGCGGACAACAGTTTCAGTTTAAAATTAATCTGCAGACCCACATTAAAAAAGAACAGAACAATGGACTTCATGGATATTTGCCTGGAGAAGTTGTTACACCAATGTTCGAATGTGACTATTGTGATGAATCATTTCGCACTTGTTCGTTAGCAGAAAAACATCGACATTTAGTCCACGGAGAACTTGTTAAAAAAGGTAATTTTTTACATGATTAATTATAAAATTGTTTTTTGTTTCGTACAAAAAAAACTATATTATTCCTTAACGATGTAGATCTATACTATGAACACCAATTATATTTCGGGTTAATGAATATTGTTCCAAATACCGTATTGAAAAATCTAGTTTCCCGTACGATGGTATACACTTGCCGACCATGCAAACAGACGTTTCCTGACCGCAAGTCTTTATTGTTACATAACTCTTCCATGGAGTGCTCTTCATTACAAAACAAAAAATGGAAATACTTTTGCGGTATCTGCAACAAAGATTGCTATTGTAAGAAGACATGTAAAGATCACCTGAAGGCAGTCCATGGCATCAAATCTCGTGGAGAAAATTACATTAAGCATTTTAAGGAAAAGTAAAATTTCATTAGTTTTGAATAAAATTAGTTTAAAATTTTTGTATTACAATGATGTGTTTGAATTTTAGACAGTCATTCCTGGAGACAATGAAAGGAAGAACCTTCAGTGAATGCGACTCAACAAGTGAAGATTGTTTGTCAAATGACAATCAGTACAACAATAATAGCAACGATCTTCTTGAAGACGATACGGTTCACCAGACGCACACAAAAGCGGGATCTGTTATCTACTATTCTCTTTCTAGGCTTTAGCAACTTAATTGATAACTTACAAATATGCCTGTATTATGATATGTAATACAATAATAATCATACCAATTAATTATATGCTCGAAAATAGTAATGTTAAGTACGATGTAAGAAAAACGTTCAACCCGACAAAATTATTGTCGGAAAAAAATATGGCTCTCTGTAGAAGTTATTTGAAAAGAGCGTCCGTTTTCATCGATATCAGAGGCATTTGAAATTTCTTTTCCACTGGAGCTGCCTTTGGTTCCGTAGTTGTTGTGATACTGCCACTTCGCGGTTTCGGAGATTTTGCTTTCACTTTTTTCACTGGCGCAGTTTCTTCGTCGACTGTTGAAGATGCATCGGCGCTTGATTTGCCCTTTTTGGAAGTTTTTGTTTTTACAGCAGGCTCATCATTTGATTTCTCCACTGGTACTGTATTGGGAGAAATGTCACCTACGAGCCGGCTAAGGAACACTAAAATGAAATGAAGAAAAAAATATTAACAAATGTGCCATTGCATTATGTATTGATGTACTATGTACTTATATCATATAAAAATGAAATCCATATAATTACATAATGTTGTATCAATTAAATGAATTTACTTTTGTATGAAATCAACCCTTCCTCGTCAGGGCTATCAGCACAATCTCGTAAAATGATTTCTGATTCCTCAGAGTCAAGTTTTTCTCCTGTCCCCATTAAATATGAATTCATAGTTTAGTTATTACCTCATATCTGAAAACTTTATGAAAGTTTGGAAATATTGTACTATTATTATAGCAGCAAAATAAAACCAGTGTTCCGTATTGCAAGTACCATATGATAACAGTATATGATTCAATTCAGAAGCAGACATCTTTCCTTCTCCTTTTTTATCGAAACTTTTTAAGCATTCCATAAAATCTTCTGGGCATCCAACATCTTTATCTTCTTTTGCCTGGGCATATATTGAGAGAAACTCTTCAACCTGGAGCATCTTTTCTCCTTAACAAAAACAAATCTCATTACTTAATTTCCATGTTTAGTTAAAGCTTATATCATATGAAAATTCATTTCAATTGGTGCTGCATTTAAAATCAATTATTAAGTACAAATGTAAAGAAAAGTCGAAAATGATCCACTTTTTTAGTCGTTTTACAGATAGTAATTCTACAGACACTTCTGAAACTTGACTTACTTTTTCGCTTGGTCCCACCCAATTTCTCAATCAAATTCATTGTAGGGTTTAAACCCAAGGCACGTAATGCGTCTCCAAGATTAAATGCATCTATAATATTTTTTCCATCAAAATCGTAAATGGAGAAGGTAAATTTGGCTTCTGAAATAAATGATAATTTTCACCCGCATTATTACATGACCACACTACTAGCTAAAATAATTATGCCACTATTAAAATGATTGTCAAAATTTCAAATCGCGACTTCTTTACACTCACTTTCGATTTCTCTTCCACTAAGATTCATGTCCACTTTTTTACAAATTAGTTTTTCGATTGACAAACCAAAAACAAATCCCAAAGACTTTCGGTTGTATTATTTTTTTAACACCGAAGAAAGTTACAGAATTGCTTTCTCTGTCGTTTCGCATGCAATTGCAATCTACCAGAAACAAAATGGAGTTCTTTTACAGGAACCAATATGAGATGTGATCGGGACGGTTGATTTGTATCAAATGAAGAGGATGACTCTTTACATTTTACGGAACATCAAAAAGCAACAAGATTCGTTGGTGTATGTCAGTTTGTAAGCATTCAAAATCTATTAATCTTCTGGAGTGTGTCACTTTAGTTTACAACTTGAGACGTGAAGTACTTCAAATGAACCTAAGAAATAATCTTAGTGTAGGAGTTGAAATATATTGGTGAGTTTACATTTTACCAAGTTATTTTTACTCTCATAGCTCTATCATAAATAACAAGACATTTAATTATATTCGAGTCTGTGTAAGTGACTTTTGCATATGATACTAAAATCCTCTTGTTATTACACACGTAGCATTTTCGAATTTGGTTTTTACTTATGGCATATGGATGTAGGTATATGAATGGTTTATCCCTCTGTCTTTATTCACTTTAAAGTCAGCACCAACATCACACTCTTTTATATACGGCCATTTAAGCGTTCACTTAGCCGTTACGACTGAATAGCACAAGCAAACTGCAAGGTAAATAAATAACATAAACCAGTGTAAGTAGGTTCATAACCTATTTTTACATTGCTTCAAATCTGTCAGAACTCACACCTCTCTGTTGGTATGTAGGTAGTCCGTAGGTATATTAGTCAATCTAAAGAACATCAAAAACGAATCTTAGAGAATCTTCATAATTCTCCCGTTCGGACTTTTTTACTTGCTTTTTGTACCGTACTTGCTAAACTATTGCTAAAATATTTACATTCGTTTTTGCATGATTTATCTTGGAAAATATCATTTAGTTCCTACGTGATTCTACATTTCATTACAGGCTACACCTACTGAACAACATTTGTATAGGTAGGTACTTTATAAATATTTCCTTCCAGTATATATACTTGGAGATTTTAAAAGAAATGATGTATACAATTCGTTAAGCGATAAAATAACTCTTAAAGCTCTGGTTGCAACT
>JAQFYB010005441.1:0-14056 GCA_034694085.1 Pogonognathellus longicornis | reverse complement strand
TATTCTTTACCAACCCAAAAATATTGCCTTTTGTAGTAAAGTTTTAACCATCACTACGACCAACAAATGACAAAATACGTTGTATTTTGTATTAGGTTCTTTGTCTTAAAATAGTTTTCTTGGGAACTCGAACGCGGCCGTAGCAATTAGGCGAAAGTCAAGTTAGTTGCCTACGTGCATGCATACCTACTATAAATATACCTACCTAAACTTGGTGTAACGAAATTGTAAGTGCTCATAAGCAAGATCCATTGCTGTTTTAGTTAATATATTATTTGTGAAAGGACTAAATACAATACTGGCATAATAAAGAAACATCACATAGCTAAAACGCGTACGATATGTAAATTGACACACATATTCCCCATATTTTACCCATATCGTATCAGTTGTATTTGTCATTTGACATACCATACCATATCGTATCAGATGTATTTGTATTTGGACATACCATATCCATATCGTATCAGATGTATTTGTATTTGGACATATCATACCCATATCGTATCAGTTGTATTTGTAAATTAACATACCATACCCATACCATATCTTGATGCTTTATGACTTCCCATATCTTCCCATCCCATATTATACCACAAAATATGGTATGGTATGGGTATGGCCCATATTAGTATGTGAAAATATGGTATGGCGTTCATCTCTGATCGAAAGTGCACTTGATAAAGAAATTATATTATTTTTACAACATTGTTGTTTTTCTCACATTCTATGAAAACATGGAACCTTGGTCTGTAGAAGTTATAGAATCTAATTTATTAATTTTGGGACGATGGCCCTTCAATTTAAACAGATTAATTGGGTACTACCCATTGAGTTTCACGAAACGTTCTTTACAATTCAAATTTTTCAGTTATCCTGTACTTTATGTAATTATGTTAACAATTTTTGATATGCTTTTGTATTTTCTGTTGAAATTAGGATTTTCTGATGGTTATGATCATGTTGTGAAATTTACCGACGTAGAAAGAGCATTCAACACTTTTACATTTTTCTTGCAAACATTTCTAGGTCTGCTGTATAGAATAGTAGGAATAAAATGTGGCTATTCTTATTTGTATATGTGGAAAGGAATAGTTTCACTGTATAAAAGTATGTTTCATAGTGGTGTTAATTTTAATAATTGCAAATCAAGAGATATGTTTAATAAATTGCAATCTGAGTGTAAACGACAAACGGTAAAGTGTTTGCTGGTGTCAATATTTTATTCAGTCTCTTGCTTAGTCGTGAACTACTCCGTTTTTCCAAAATTGTTTGCTGAAAGGGCTTACTGGAAATTATTGTTTCAAGGCATTTTTCTACCTTATATAAGTCTCAAATCAACGTTACATACAGGGAATTCTATTTGGCTTATGTATTTTGTTCGATTATACTCAACAGCCCTGAAAATGATTTCTCTAGAAATAAAGAATCTCTCAGATTCAGACTGTAAAAATATTTTGAAAAATGCCGAAAATTTTGAAAATCCATTATCAGTGATAAATAACGATGCTGTACAAAATCGTATGAAGAAAGGTCACTCAAGCAGCAGTTCAATGGATATTAATTTCCAAAATATTGTGGGGATGCTGAAAAATGTAGAAAAAGAAATTGGGAAATTCAATCTATTCTACGGGAAACAATTATTTGTTGAAATAGGATCGTGTTGTTTAACACTTTTGCTGTATTCATTCTACCTTACTATTTGGATTGCAGATAAATGCAACAGAATTAATGATTTGGTTTTGTTTGTGTTTTTAATGTGGATCAGTCTGTTTAGTGGAGAAATCATTTTATTAGCTTTCACGTGTTCGGAAATGTCTGTTTGTTGTGAAAATATCATAAGAGCCATACGACAGCTTCCGTTAAACTTATTGAGTAAAGATTTACAAATTAAGGTGAGCTAATTTTTCAAATGAGCCAATATTTCTCTTAAATATTTTTTTAAAGTTAAAATTCATATTTCTCCGGTTTCATTCATTTCATTGTATGTATTTCCATAATATTTTATAAATCTGTGTACAATATAGGCACACATGATTGTCTCTTCGTATAGCAGTAGTCCCATTTGTATCACCACCGCAGGATATTTTTCAGTCAGTAAGAATCTTCTTATTTCGGTACGCTAAACACTACACTACAAACAAGATTTTTTGAAAATAAATGCTTATTTCAAACATGCTTTTTAATATTGGTTTCTGTCATAGGTAATGAGCGTTTTGATTACATATCTAATTGTTCTTTTACAATTCCCAATAATTGGAGTTGGCTCCATCGTAAACGAAAAGGATCAAAATTGTAGAAAGTAAAGGCGGGGCGGGGACAAAATAAAATAAATACTTATCATTATTATTATGAATGTTTAAATGCATTTATGTCAATTCACATTTGAAGTACCAATTTAAAGAAAAATTTGAACACATAATATAATATTATAATATGATGTAAATACCAAAACCTTTATTATTAAAATGTCACTAAACATAATTTACTTCGTCACTATCAGTCCTTAATCAATCAATTTAAAAAAAACATAAGTATAATAATTGGTATAAATACCAATTTCTTAAAAATGAAACCCTTCACCTTCATTGGCATTACTCACGAATTAAATGACAAATTCTTAAATAGTAAATTGTAAAATAATTTCATTTCAGTTTAACTTTCTGATGGCGAAAGTCATTATGAAGCATGGGTATGTGTTATCATCCTTGTAAACACACGTTCTCTTCAATTCGTGAAAGTCCACAGACAAATTGTTTTCTTCTTGGAAAATGGATCCCATTGATTTACAGTCTTGTAAGGTGTATTTGTAAGAGTAGTTTCTCTGGACCTTAAAAAGATATATTTTTTAAAAAATTATTAAAACTACATTGGATGACAACTGTATTTTTATTTTTATTATCAAGTAGGTATAGTGCTGTGTAAACTGTGTATACTAACATCATCCTTTGTATTTAATACAATTTCTGCCTCGAATTTAGTATTATCATGCTGCAGTCCATCTGTGACCATCCATACCCAGAAAAAGACTTTTCCAGACGCTTTTTTTATGGCAAGAATAAACTTTTGCATACCCTTGTTGTCCATTAACACAGGTAACAAAACACGATCTGCAAACAAACAAAATTGAATTTAAAGGCCGTAAACAGGGTGACAAACGGGTAATTGAATCACTTCCATCTTAAAAAGTATAATGCGTAAAAAGTCCGAAAAGTGAGATCCTAGACATCTGATTTTTTGGGATTCTGCCCTTCTCAAATTCTACTTGTGTATACAGTCTTGCTTCCATTAACAAACTAACCTTCTCTGAGATTTTTCAGGAATATCTTTACAGGCTGAACACACTTTTTTCCGTCCAGTTGTGTGAATAGTGCAGTTTCGTGCAATGTTGCCAGGTGGTAATTCATATAGCCGTAAAAAATCAGTGCTTTCTCGTACCTACAGGTAGCTGGGTCCAAGCATTTGAATTCACGTCTGTATAAAATAATTTGTCATTTAAAAATTATTCTTCCAATTTAAAAAACATTTGTCTGTTTATTAAGAAAAAGATATGATGTGTATTTACCTAAACTCGCATTCTGTGAGAGCGTGACTCACAAAAGTAGCTGGTGTGAGAGTTTTTTTGCAGCCAATATATTGATTCACACAGTTGTACTTGTTCGATCCGCAAATTCCTCCGAATAGCTCATCGTAAGGAATAATTTTCTTGGGAAAAATTTTTCCATTGCAGAATTTTTGACCTTTGTCGTTTTGTTGGATAATGATGTTACAAGTTTCATGGAGAGCAGCACACGAGAAACAAAACAAGTGACCCGCTGTAGCACACAAATACAAAGGTGGTGGACACCAGCGGAAACAAATGACACAAGTCATAACCTTAAATGACATTATTTCTGATGGAGGCTTATCCTGGTCTCTTGCTTTCCACAAAAGACGATACTTGGAGTATTCCTTTTCAAAAGGATCCTCTTCCACTTTTCCATACACTTCCACCACACTGGCTTCTTTTGAAAAAGGATTAAATTTATTTGCAGACATTTTTCTCTTCTAAATCCGAGTCTGAAAAAATAACAATTTGGATCAATCGTCCCTTTGCTAAATAATTGTCTTTAATTACGACGGACTGTTAATAAATATTCTAATAAAAGACCTATATATTTTTAATATATTTTATAAATAATTACTACATGTAAAGTTGTCACCTTGACCTGCGACTGGACTGACTATGTCTTTCACTCCAGAATATTCTTGTCAACTGACTGCAACTGCTGCTGGCTGCAAATACTGACGACAAACTTATGATATTAGTTTTTTCCCAATCTCTAAATTCTAAATATTCGTCATTCATTCGTACTCTCGTACCACTTTCAAACGTTATCGCTCCGCAATGTCCGCTAGCGTTGCCCTCCTCAACACTCAAAGAAAAATTTGCATAATTATGAGAGTCCTGTTGAATGTAATATCAAATTATATACGAAATATTGTATTGATGACTAATATTTTTATGTAATCCATTTTTAGCTGGATTAGAATATTATATGCATACATTATGTAAATTATTGTTTGTAAATATGTATCTATATTTTATAGTAGTAAACGAAAAATTGTACATTAATGATCACCATCCATTTTGATCTTACATTTTTATTATTTCTTTACTTACAATTACATTTAGAATCTCAAGAATTAATTAATTAGTAATTATGATTATAGACAATTCTAAGTAAATTAATTTGAATTGAATGCCAATGATTAAACTTAATGAACTATTCTTCCAGGACTGTACCTCAAAGAATTAGAAGGACACCTCTCTGTATACAATTTACACAAAACAATTATAATTATAACTGTAAATGTAATAGTGTTATAATTATAGTATGGCAATGGCAAACTCGTGATGCTCGAATTATTTATTCGGTTGGTTAATTTTTCTTATGTAAAGAGGGTGGAACAAAGAACACTAATAAGATAACTGTTTTTTGATAAATTGCTAAATATGCAAGGTGACATAAATTGGAAATTAGAATGACGAGTTCATTGCAGTTACATTCTAGGTAAGGCAGTACCTACCAAAGTGCCGTCGTAAGTCTTTGAGAGTTTTATCTGACAATTATACACGGTCATGGAGCCTTGGAATCTGGAAACGATTGAATCTAACCTTCTAGTTGGTGGAGCTTGGTCCTTCCACCTGAATAGAATAATGGGTTATTATCCCTTAAGTATTTCGAAATCGAAACGATCGTTATACTTCAAATTTTTTAGTGTACCTGTTTTGTATGTTACTGTGTTATTGTTATTTGACTTTGTATTCGTTCCTTGGTCATTTATGCATTTTAATGACAGTATGCATGACGTTGCTTTATTCACGGAAAGTGTAGCAGTCATAAACGATTTTATGTTTCTAATACAAGCAATTATGAATTTTGTCTACAAAGTATGCGGACTAAAGTTGGGAAATTCTTATTTGTCCATTTGGAAAGGAGTCGTTTCACTGTACACACAAATGTTCAATATTGGCATCGATTTAGACACACGGCAATCTACAGAAATTTTTCGAAAACTAATCTGGAGGACCAAATGGCTAATTCGTCGATGTTTGTTGTGGTCAACTACTTATTTCATATTTGTAAATTTCATGACACTCCCGTTTTACTTTAAACTAACTAGAAAGCAATCTTATGGTGAATTGGTAATCCATTTTGGTTTCATGTCATATATTTGTTTGAGATCAGTATTTCATGTAGAAGGCTCCATTTGGCTGATGTATATTGTTCAACTGTACTCGACAGTCCTGGAAATTATTACAAATGAAATCGAAAATTTGCAAGAGCATTCGAGTCGGAGAGTTTTCTCGGAGGAGGATATTAGTATAATTGACCAAATACATGTGTTTTCTATAGAGGAGCGAAAAAATCCCAAGAGTAATGTATCCGTGGACGACTTTTTCAAAAGTATTTTAAATTTGCTGAACAAAGTTGAAAAAGAAATAGGAAAGTATAATCTTTTCTACGGGAAGCAAATTTTTGTAGAAATTGGGTTTTCCTGTTTATCTATCTTGATTTATTTATTATTCATGACACTTTATATTATAGACAGTTGTAACAGATTTGATGATAGTGTTATTTTTCCTTTAATTATTTGGTGCATTAACTTTATTGGCGAAGTTGCTTTATTTGCATTTACATGTTCGGAACTCACTACCAAATCCAAAAATTTTGTTATTGCGGTGGCATACAAGCTTCCTATTCACAAGTTGAGTGATGAATGTCAAGTTAAGGTAGGTACTTAATTTAGTAACTTATTTTTATTAAAGGTTACAAATACTTTTATTTTTTCAAATTTTTAATTTATAGCATTTTATTTGTGAAAAATAAATTATAACTATATACACTTATTGGAATTTTTAAAGGCACAAATGATTGTTGCATCATACAGTAGCAGCCCTCATGTAATTTCAACTGCTGGATTTTTCTCAGTCAATCGAAATCTACTTATTTCTGTAAGTCAGATTATTATTAAAGTGTCTACCTTATCAAATATAAAAATACATTTAAACTGAACTTTTTTCTGAATTTACAGGTCATGAGCGTTCTCATAACATATTTAATTGTGCTACTTCAGTTTCCAAGAATAGGGATAGAAACATGTGAGACCAATTGAGAAAATTCAAAACCTCGAAACAGAATTAAACAATTTATTTGTGCATTAGTATTTTTAAGGCCGTATACAGGGGGCGACAAACGTGAAGTCCCCACCTGAAATCTAAAAAATAAGTTATTTTTCCACTTAATGCAGCGAGTAGGGATATTTGATACATTTTATGTGGATTTTGTCCTGTAGTGGTTCAATTTTTTTTGCATTGGTATATTGGTATCTCTGGATTGGCATTTGGTGCTCCCCGAAATCAATTTCTGGTTTTGGCCTTGAGTATTTTGCACAAAAGGGTTGTTATGCTTTATAGTTTATGGCTGGCTGATCTACTAGTATAATCTGAGTGGATGATGTTAAATAGAATCGCAATTTCTGATAATAGTTTTTATAAACCCTATGAAACTAAATAAATTAAATATTTGTAGTAGCAAGAGTAAAAAATACTATTATTATGAACTGTATCATTACTACCTATATTAAAATTGTACATTAGATTAAATTACTTCAATCTCGCAATTCAATCTAAAACGAAAAGTGTTTTTGTTTGATATAGTCAAACATCAAATAAAACAAGAGAATTCTCAATAATGCTTTTACACAATAAATTAGACACTCCCTTTTTATCACACATGCATATGCATACATACCTTAACAATACAGTAGCCGAGTATACATTAAAAGAGGATAATTAAATTAAGCTGCTAATTGATTTTATCAATTTATGTATTTTATTGAACACACATTCTTTTAAAAACTAGTTAGGTATAAAAAATCATTCGAGTAGGTACATTAAAACATAAAGAAACAAAATTTTCTACTGACAGAAATTCAAAAGCATTGCAAACGAAATGATGGAGCCTTGGTCTTTTGAGACGATAGAGTCCAATCTGTTAGTAATAGGATCATGGCCTCTTCGCGTGAACAGGTTAATGGGCTACTTTCCTTTAGGTATTTCAAAACGATCTTTATATTTCAGAAAGTTCAGTTTTCCAGTTCTTTTTGTAATTGTTATATTATTACTCGATTCGGTGATAGTACCATTAATTGGCACGTTTTGGGACGAGGAAGGCCTAGTACCAGTTATTGAATATCACGGATTGGACTTGTTAATCAATACTTTCATGTACTGTTCAATGATTTTGATGCATATTTTGTACAAAGTCATCGGGTTGAAATTGGGAGCAAAGTACCTAAGTATGTGGAAAGGGACGGTTTTATTGTACAAACAAATGTTCCTAAATTTTATTTCATTTAACAATTTGGTGTCTACACAAATTTACAAGAAGCAAATAAAATATTTTAACAGAGTAACTGTGGAATGTTTGTTAGTTTCTACAGTGTATACCATTATTTGTATGTTTCTGTTTGTTCCACTGTATTCAAAGCTAATTTTGAACAAATCTTACTTCAAATTAGCTGTTCATGTTTTAGGGATGTCCTACTTATGTATAAAATCTGCCTGCCAGGCAGGGAATTCCATGTGGTTGTTGTTTCTTGTCCGACTATATTCAGGAGCTTTGGAAATGATTTCAACGGAAATAGAAAATATTAATTTATTGCCACATTTTTTTGAGGACAGCCTGGCACAACGTTTTGAAGAAATGTCCATTTCTAAAAATCCTCCATCAGTTGACGAATACTTTAGAAATATCGTTGCATTGCTGAAAAACGTGGAAAAGGAAATAGCAAAATTTAACTCTTTCTATGGAAAACAACTGTTTTTTGAAATTGGATCCGGATGTATTGCTATATTACTTTATTCGTATTACGTAATTACTTGGTTAATGGGTATTGAAAGCGATAGTGTATACTCATCGTCTGGCAAAGGCCAAATGATTGTGACTCTCTCTGGCATGATTTGGTGTTTTGTGTATGGTCGAGTGCTAATTTTAATTACATTTACATGCTCGGAAGTTACTAATAGTTCTCACAAAATTGTAAGATCCCTTCGTCAACTTCCTATCAGCCATTTGACTAAAGAGTCTCAAATTAAGGTACATATTATGCTATTTACCACAATTATTATTTCACTATGAACTTACATACAATTATTTCTCATTCTGCTTTAATACTTACTAAAACTAATTCTTGTAATTTTTTCAAGGCTTTAATGCTGGTATCGTTCTACAGTCAAAACCCTCTTAGTATTACAACCGCCGGCTTTTTCCCAATAAGAAGAAATCTACTTATTTCCGTACGTCCCACTAAAAACAGATTATTTTGTAATTATCTAAAATGTAAATTGATTATTTGTAAAATGTTATTTTTTAACAGATCATGAGTGTTCTAATTACATACTTGATTGTCCTTCTCCAGTTTTCGACAATTGAAATGAACTCAAAAAAGTCTTGACTCGTTTAATCGTTTAATGTAATTTTTTTTAGTAATTTCAAGTTTACATGCCTAATTAAATTACAATTAAATTGGATAATGAACTTAAATGTGTACACAATTAAAAACGGAATATCATAAATTTATAAAGGAAGGAACACTTATATCCTACAAATATAATTTCTGGGGAGGTAATTGACTGCTTCCCCCCAACTGTATACGGCCAGTATGTCCATATTTAAAAATTTAGGATTGCATTTCAGAAAAGGAAACACTAATTATTATTATTAAATTATAAATAAGGTACGTAATAAATAGTGGACATAAATACATATAAATTATCATTTAGTGGATACTGGATACGTTCTTGCTAAAGATTCATCGTCGTTGTTCGCCATTGATTGTCGCGTCAGTCCTTTCTCCTTTGTCTCTGTCAGGCGTCATGCCTAACGAAAGGCCGTGCTATAAGCAGAACTGAGTTTCGTATCCAAACATAACGGCGCGTAGTTCGTCCTCCACGTCCCGGAAGTTGCATTCGATATTTTTTACATTGTCAATATTTGCAAATAAATAAATAAATGACGACTCGTTTAGGTTTTAGGAGATTTAGAAATCTTAGGCAAGTCTAGAAATATGGAAACTTCAGAAATAAATAAAGAAGCAGTAAGAAAATGTATTTTCTGCTTTAAAAGCTCGAATTTTAACTCTGAAAGTCAAAATCGGATTAGTGGAATTATCCAGGATATTTACATCAATTGCATGAAATACATAAATTCAGATTACCTTACTGAAGATGTGTTTCGAAATTGGTGTCGGCCTAATCCACTTCCTTTTTGCAAAAAGTGTTTGAAATGTAGTTACAAGCTGAATCGAATGAATCAAAAGCTGGAACAAATTCAAAAGCAAATCGAACAGCTGGTGTCTTCATTTACAACCGAATTTTTGAAATCCAGAGAAAACCCGAATAATTGTGCAGAAGATGACAGCGAAGAAGAATTCTCAATCTCGAATTATTTGCAGACCGAGCTTCAGGATGAAAATGCTAATAACGAATCAGTTCGAATAAAAGAAGAACCAAATGACCAACTAGATTATTTCGATGATGATGAAAGTTCTCCACTTTCTCCATTTGGTACTTCGAATCAAGATTCGAACAATGACACATATTTTTCCCAGCAAGAAACTAAACCCGTTATTAAACATGGAAAAAAACTTAATGGCAAAAGAAAAAAGAAGAAACGCCCTAGAAATAAAAAATCATTTCCAAAACGGTTAAAAAATGCGAGTGAATCCGTTAATCAAAGAAGTAAACTTTTCTTTTTAAGTGGCTAATTCTTCTAAAACTATTTTTTCGAGATATTCAGATATTACTGGGATGTTACTCAGTGAAACTAAATTCATAAAAATGTAATACTTTTAATGCTAATTTTTTTATAGGATTGCAGACAGATGCGGATGGCAATCCAATTCCTGAAAGTGATTTACTGCCCCGACGAAAAGCTGCAATGAAAGCTGAAGAAACTTTTGTAGCTCTAAAACATGATTTGGATAATTTTAGTGATAAAGAACAATTGGAAGGGAGTGAATCAGATTCTGAAACGTATTTAATCTTAAGATACTTCTCACAAGAATTAATTAATGCAATAATACTTAATAATAAATTATTTATTGAATTATTTATTTGATATACATATTATTTTTTTATTATTAGGTCTGCTTCTGGAGATGAATTCAATCCATCTGTTAAAGAGGAGGGGGTTCATGACTCCACCAAACCTAGAAAGATACAGAAAAAGGTTGATACTCGAAGAAAACGTCGACACGATGCTGATAAAGATAGACCATTTGGATGTGTTCAGTGTAATAAGTTTTACACAACCAGATCGCATTTACAAGAACACATATTAACTCACGACGAGAGCAATCGGTTCAAATGTACAATTTGTGAAGACGTGTCATTTGCCTACATTCGGGGTTTGCGTCAACACATGTTTAAGCACAAACATAATTTACTGGACCAGACAACTTGGAAGTGTAAAAAATGTGACCTTACTTTTAAAACTAGTAAAGAGTTCAAAGATCATAACAAAGAAATTCACAAAAATATGATTTATGACTGTTCCAAGTGTAAAGTAACCTATAACTCTCGTAAAAGTTTACAGCAACATTCTCTTGAGATTCACAATCTTCATTTAACTGATGAAGGTGAGAATATTTTTATTACTAATGAGGAACGTTAGACTTAAATGTTTTACTTTATTTTTCCAATATTTTTGGAAAAAAAAACTTTGAGGTTTTAGTGTATTTAACTCATGATACGAAATGAAACTTAATCACTGTAATTGTCAATTTTGTATAGGAATGAAGATATACGCGGATGGCAACCCTGTTCCTGAAAGTGATTTACTGCCCAAACGGAAATCTGCAATAAAAGCGGAAGAAACTTTTGTGTCTCTAAAAGATGATTTGGACAATTTGAGTGATAAAGAACAAATAGAAGGCGACGTATCAGATTCTGAAGAGTAAAAATATATATTACAATATTTACCCTAAAACATTATTGCACCGATAATACTAATATAATAATAAAACATTTTATTGAAATAATTTAATTAGTATATTATTTGTTTGGTTATTAGATGGAAAGGAGCTGGTACTCGAAGAAAACGTAGAAACGATAAGGAGAAGCCATTTAAATGTGTCCACTGCAATAAATTTTTCACAACCAAATCGCATTTACAAGAGCACATCTTAACCCACGATAAGAACAACCGCTTCAAATGTACGATTTGTGAAGATGTGTCATTTGCTTACGTTCGGGGTTTGCGTCAACACATGTTTAAGCACAAAAATGATTTACTGGACGAGACAACTTTAAAGTGTAATAAATGTGACACTACTTTTAAAACTAGCAAAGAATTCAGACATCACAACAGAGAAATTCACAAAAACTGGATTTATATATGTTCCGTGTGTGGAGAATCTTATAGCTTCTTTCAAAGTTTACAACAACATTGTCTTGAAATTCACAAATTTCATTTAACTTATAAAGGTGAACATTTTATGTTACTAATCAAAAGTCGAAATTCACATTTTTATCAACTCTTTATTTTAAATTGCGAATTTGTCGGCAAATAATTTTCTTAGAGAGATTATAAGTAGCATCAGTAATTATAAGTATAAGTCTTATTTAGGAGAATTATTGTCATTTCATTGTTATCATACTTATCATAGGCTACTTACAATTAGTGAACCACTTTATACATACAATTATAAATAATTTTAAGTATTATTATTTTTATAGATGCTAACAAAGATGCGGATGGCAATCCGATTCCTTATGAAGATTTAGTGGCGCGACGCAAAGCTGCAGTAAAAGCCAAAGGAATTTCTGTATCGGGAACTGATGACTTGGAAGATCAAATTCTAATACAAGGCGGCATATCAGATTCTGAAGAGTATAAATGAATATAAAATATTGCTAGAATAATTTATTGTAATGATAGTCTAACAAGAATAAAACCATAGTTGTCAAATAATTTAATTATTTAGTTTAATATTTTTTTATTTGTAGATCCGCTTCTGGAGAAGAATTCAATCCATCTGCTGATGACGAGGATATAAACGACTCTGACGAATCTGGAAAGAAGCAAAAACGAAGTGGTGCTCCAAGAAAAATCCGAAAAGGTGCTGGTAAATTTAGACCATTTGAATGTGTCAAATGCAATAAATTTTACACTTCCAAATCCCATTTACAAGATCACATAATAACTCACAGCAAGGAAAATAGATTCAAGTGCACAATTTGTGAGGACGTGTCATTTGCTTACAGTCAGGGTTTGCGTCAACACATGTTTAAGCACAAAAATAATTTACTCGTCGAGAAAATCTTTAAGTGTAAAAAATGTGACACTACTTTTAAAACTAGAAAGGAGCTCAAAGATCACAACAGAGAAAATCACAAAGATATAATATTTGAGTGTTCCGTGTGTGGAGTATCTTTTACTTTCCTCAAAAGTTTACAGCAACATTCTCTCGAGGTTCACGAGCTGCATTTAACCTACGAAGGGGAACAACTCTCTGTTACTAGTGAAAAGCCAGAAATAGACATTTTAACTTTTTGTAACATTTGTAACAAGCACTTCAAAAATGCTGACACGCTCAAAGGCCACCAACGAAAAATTCATGGACCTCTCAAGAAACGTTGTTGTCATCTTTGTTTCAAAGAATTCAGAACTGACATTGGACTAAAAGAGCATGTGGACAGACACAATCGGGATCCTAATGTAAAAGTAGAAACGAAATACAAGTGTCATATATGCCAAAAATTTCTTTCTTCCAGAGGAAGTCTAAATCGTCACATCTTGGCTCACAGCAACGTGAAACCATTCGAGTGTTCTTTGAAATGCGGTAAATGGTTTTCGACAAAGTCCCATGCTAAACACCACCTCCTTTTCCACAAAGGGGAAAGAACGTTTTTGTGCGATGAGTGTGGGAAATCATTCTTCACCAGATCAAATCTAAACGACCACACCCGAATTCATACCGGATTATTACATTATTGTGAATTGTGTGGTAAAGGGTTCCAAACCACAACTCATCTTAAGCAGCATCATCGCTCTCATAAAAAGGACATTGACACTGCAGCACCAATCGAGCCACCACCACCTCCAAAATCGGACTCTCAAGAAGGACTCTTGATGAATTTGTTACCGACACTACCGAGTGATGTATCATCCGCCAACTTCTTATTGCAATATTAAATAGCTCTCTGCTACCTAAAATGCAATAAAATAAACTAAACTTTTGTGTTAGGTTTCTGCTATACATTCTGTAAATTATTATTTATAAACAGCAATTTTTTTAATCGTACAGGGTATGTTAATTTGTCATGTTTTTATGACAAACTGTATTTTAATGTCTTGTGCATTAAACAGACTTATTAAAAAAAATTAAATTTTGCATTCTATAGATTGTTATAAATTAATAATTTCATATACCGTAGTTCACGTAATAGTACGCCATGGCTAATTATATTTTCAAGCAGTAATTTATGAAAAAAAGTCCTTAATAA
>JAQFYB010005440.1:0-14059 GCA_034694085.1 Pogonognathellus longicornis | reverse complement strand
ACTACATAAGAATTTCTATTTACATTTTCAATAAAAGTTTCCAACTAAAAGCTATTTGATTTATTAGTGTTTTTTTTCTATTCCCGCCATAATCCCTGAACCAACCCTTAAAGCCATTGGAAATTAGCTCTACAACTGGTAAACGCCGGTGCTTTATCAGAGGAAATACGGTATACAAATATATATAGGCATATTTGCCAAAATCATTTCAAAACAAAACTTATAATCAATTTCAATGCTTGAGATTTCAGTTTTAGACTGTAATTTTAGACGATGGGAAATTGTAAATCCCAAATGAAAATAAACAAAGTTGGTTTGATACATAGACTGATAGGTGTAAATGAGAGCTAAGTACACGGTGTCGCTGCCAGCAGATTTAAAGCAATTACAATTGAAATAGAAACAGGTACATGGTGCTGTTTTTGTAGAAACGGAGATTAAAGCTTTAGTGAAAGATTATAGAGACGAGGGAGGATAAGCATCCTTTTTGGATGGAGAAAAGGGTGTAAGAGAAACAACATGTGCGTGCATATGTTCGCTAGTTGTTCCTATACATTATTAAACTGGGAAACACTTTTCCCAACCTAGCATTGTATGTGAGAATTCAATAATACTTATCTACTTGAGAGCTTAAAAGGAAACTGATCAATATAAGAGCGGACTCGCATATCCAGACACTGCATACATAGACACCAGCTACTCTAAATTCAGGATCATTGTTCTGCCAACAAACTGTTTGGATACAACAAAATTCCTAAACTTTTAATGCGTGTGTGAATACAACGGACTAGAAATTGGATTAAAATTTCCATACATTTATTATTCCACACATTTTACTCATCCTTATTGCATTGCAAAAGTTTAGCTGCGCCTTCTCAGATTCTATTAAACTTGTTGAGCAGACTAAAATATATGTAACTAATAATAAATTGTGCTTCCCATTGACCTCTTCCATAATTCATGGTTTTATATACAAATACAAATGCATTTCAAATTGCTGTTTTATTTGCCCATACAATAAAATGTACATTAAATGTTCACGGACATGAGTCACGCGTACTTGAATCGGATCTATGAATTTGAATGAGCCACATGTTGTTAAAAAACCAGATTAGGATTTGCAGATGTTGAAGTACCTATAAGTATATACATACATACAATACATAGGAGACGATGTACAAATCAAACGGAAATGGATATATAATAGTAATGTAGGCTTTTAGGTTTATGTTTTACGGCTGCATTCAGCAGCAGCTACGAATGTCAGTGAGAATTTTAAATATTGAGCTAGTTGAGCTTGAACCACGAAACGTATTGCAACCAAAGTGGTAATTTTCTTTTGTATATTGGGATTATTATACAATATCGGAGAGGTGAGACGTCAAACTTGCAATTTGTCTATTATTTGCCCTGGCGGGGAATTGAATACTGTACACTTATACATATGTCTACAGCTACTATGTATATATCGGGAGTTTTGCAGGAGCTGCCATCACACACACAGACACACACATACTCGGGTTGATATACAATGCACACGCACACATATGGAATATATACACAGAGGAGAAATGGGGATGGGGAATACGGGGATAGTTGGTGTGTGTAATACAGCTGAACTAGCACACAGGAGATGCAAATAGCGTTCACAGAGCAAACATATCGGGGGAAATGGCAAATTACCATATCGAACTCAAGTTAGAAATACTCTTTGTACGCCTTTTACTCAGGGAGATGTGTGAGGCTGTGTTTTATCTCCGCATCTATGCTTATTGTACTTTAACGGGAGAATGGAGGTTAGGTGGGTTGGATGGTGCAAGTAAAGGAAGCCAGGACGGATAATGTATTCATGAGAATTTCCAATACAAGACAAGATCGAAAACTGTAATAAAACATAAATTGAGTCATGCAGAGCTTCGAGTCGTTGAAAATCAGACGGTTGTGGTTAGAATTCTATTTAGTAAAGAGAGAGAGAGAAAAAGAGTGGCTGTGTGTAGTGGAGTGCACAGCAGAGCTCGCAATATGTTAAAAAATAAGTCAAGTGTATGGATGTTGCTCCTGGCGGCTCTGTACAAGTCAAGTGGCTAAGCGTGTAGATAGAATACATTTACTCAGGTATGCAAGATCTTGAAAGTTCTTTCCTCTCAACTATGAAATCATATTCATAGCCAAACACATTGATGGAGTGCCAGTGAAACATGAAAAAATTGTCGAAATTGACAATAGCACTTCAAAGTAAAAAACGTAACTCTCTCGCTCTTTGCTCGTGTGTTTCTTCTATAAATAGCTCTATGCATCCCAAATCAAAATGAATACATCCGTAAATACAATTCAATAATTTTTATATATCCATTATTTCACTTGAGGCACTCAATGCATTTTATATGCAAATCCCATTTGTATGTACAAACCTCTGATCTTTGGCTAAAAGCAACCTATCGATTATTAACGTTCTCAGATGAATAATATTTTTTAAACTAAACTTCTAAATGAGTGTGTAAACTCTCTTGACTCGTATTCCTCTTTCTTTCTCTCTCTTTTGCGGTTAAAGGTGTGCATGCGTAGTTGGACATAGCTACATAATAAAATGCGAAGGAAATTAATTACCAACTGTTATGGAATTAGCGGGCGGAGCCGTCACCGCATCCGGGGAATTGGAAATCGATGTACAACTTTATCCCATGATTTGTTGACATGGACAATAAAGAAAGTTTTTAGCAATAGGTATCTATAGAAAGTAATTAGAAGGAGGAAGGATCGAGAATCCACCTTCAGTTTCGTTAGCGATTCTTAAGAAACAAACTTGCATTCGAATATATTGGCAGTTGGTGCGTTAGTGTTTGTCCCGCTAACATATGCATAAAGTTAGGAGTATATTTCACATAGAAGCACACAAGAAGGAAGTTCTAGACAAATAACATCAAAAACTGTCCTGTCGATGAAGTTTATAGACACAGGAAGAGAGTATAGGCTAACTTGTGAGTTTTGGGCTAAATAACTTACATATAACGGAAAAGACATAAGATAAATGTTCCGATCGCATTCTTCGTTCTTGGTTGAGAGAGTGAGAGAGGGAAAGAAAGAGGGAAAGCGGAGAAGGGAAACTATGGCAAGTGTTCAGTTCAGTTGAGTCAGTCTTCGACTTCTTGTGCGAGCACTGCAAAGAAATTTGACGTCATGCTGTTGTTGATGCGTTTCGGAAATCGGAAAAACAATAGAGGATTAGGAACAGAGCTATCCACATTCGCCTACCTACCTATTCCTATTCCCATTACAATCAATAAGGATAGAGCCAGAGAGAGAGAGAGAGAGAAATGGAAAGAAAGAACAAGGAGAAAAGTCAAAGACCGCTGAGGCTTGGTTCCTGTACGTAGTATTTGTAAAAGTAGCTGGAAGAAGGCACACACATGTTATGTGTGCGTGTGAAAGTCTACGACAGGGGAAAAACAACTCTTGCTTTTACATACATACATGTAGCCAACGAATCAAAGCAAAACTAACCAAATCTTATCCATTCCTTTTACTATTATCCCGCGTCCTTATTCCATCTCTCTTCAATAGTTATCGCATACACTGACTACTGTGAAAGTGCAATTAAGTGTGACGCCATTCACACACCATATTCCCATATATATATATCACAAATGTCTCCTTTTATACACATGCGAAACCCGCTTTTGTAACCTACCCTACACTTTCACCGCAAATATTACTTTGAAACCCTCTTTCCAACAGTAAAACTATGCAAAAGTCAAACCTAACTTCCAAATGCCTTCGGGCGTTTTAACTACTTAAGAGATAAGCATTTACAGGAGCATGGAAATTCTACTCGTTGCATGCCAGTACTATTAGTAAGTTACTCCTTTTTGATTTGTTAACGCAAACAAATACTAATAGGTATGTATCTTCTACCTATTTATCTATGTAAAATATTATCATATAATTCCATTTCATTAATTTCATAGTTCATGCACAGGGGTCAAATTCTCATTGTACCTCAATGCACCTGTTATACCTCAGTTTAACAAATATTTTGCTACATACAGATACAAAAGACAATTGCAACACGGATTGGTTCACATGTATATGACTAATATGAAATACTGATATTTTTTAGTATGCTGTATAGAGACAGATTATTTTCCGAGAAAACAGCGTACATAATATTTTGATTGAGCTGTATTTACAAAGCTTTTCTTGCGTTGCACTAACAATTATTGTTCCTACACCCATGCATAGAATTTGATATTTGTCTACAATGCTTGGAAACATGCGTCTTGATATTACAATAACACTGAGCATTTTTCTTTGTTTAAGTTACGTAGGTATCTACATCTTGTAGTTTGTTCGTATCAGTTGTTGTTAGCAAACAGGCTGGCTTTATATTATACACCGTATAGTGCTGAGGTGAATATTTAAGACGGTGTAGGTTGTATGTTGAACTACAGCAAACATAAAATATTTAATGAGGCAAATGCTCGTATGATGTTTACAGACGATATACGTTAAGAAGTGTAAGTTTGAATTTTGGCAAGTTTTTGGAATAAGTGAAGAAATGAGGAAATAAAGCTCGCAAGTCTGCTGCTGATAGAAAATGAGGCTCATGTAAAAAAAAGTTGTAGTGTTTGAACACATATAATATGAGTTATTTTTGTGTGTGTGTTTTTCATTTATTGATAAGATCCTTTCCTTCATTAAAGATAATTTGTGTCTAGCACTGGAAAGGTTAGGTTGATAGTGCACAAGCAAATACTTTATATACAGAGTAGAATGCCACGAAACCGACTACAAAATTAAAAATTGAGCGGAGCTACTTAGTCCGTTATAAGTCATGCATAAGTTACACGAAGGAAGAAGACTTCTTCATTTGGAAGAAAAAAGTTTTTGTGTGAGTGCTGTTTGGAGGAGTATAGAGCTACATGCATCGTGTTAGTAAATAGTGGGAGACAAACAAAGTGGAAGTGGAGGATGCATACAGGAATAAATAGCTCCACGGCCAGCGTCAACTCTAAAGCAACTTAATTGAACGCTATCTAACTCACTCATCTCATCTCGTCTTTCCCCCTCTCTTTATTTCCAGACTCACATGCGAAAAAACTACAGCAACTATTTCACCTATTCCCCCCACCCTTCCCTTTTCTTAAAAATCCAAACTCACATCCACTCACTCGGAATGTTCGTTTTCAGTTTTTGTAAATTGTGTGTATGTGTATACTTTTGTATGTGTGTGTATGTGTATACTTTTGTATGTGTGTGTGTGTTAGGGAGGCGAAGAGTTGTGTATATCTATTTGTGGTGTGAAAGTAAGAAAGTAGAGAGTGAAGTGAAGTAAATGCTAGGAAAAGGAGACAGAAGTAAAGAGAAACTTAAGATTAGTGAAGAGTAACTGAGTGAGTTGAGCTGAACTCCAGTTGACTTTGACTCTGAGTCAAAATAGACTCACTGTACTCGCCACTCTCCCTCCTATACCCAGCTAGAGCTACAAAACATAATATTAACCAACTTGAGCTTACTTGCTTTCCTTGTATGTATGTAGAACTACACTTAGAATATTATCTTTGCAGTGTAGTGTAATTCCTAATACTACGTGTAGCATGACTCTTGCAAAAAATTCGCTTTTGAAAAGATAGAGCAATAAGACACATACACAAATGTATTATATACACAACAGAACACCTGTACTATGTACTATGCCGGTACTACTATGTACTACAGGGTATCTCGTTCATTGCTTACTCTATTTAATACATGAGTAGTCCCTTCACTTTGTTTTGCCTGAAAAGGACTACCCATATATTAAAAAGCGTAAACAATGAACGAGACACCCTGTATAAACATTACGTAATGTGAAATGGCACGACGGTGATGTGTACACAAAAAGTTGCCTTCGTAAATCGATTGCTACTTCAAAACTATATAAAACCTACACAGATGTAATTTAGTTCATTCGAAAGAAAAAAGGGTTTTCTAAAACATTGTTTCATGTCCATTATCTCCTTTCATTTTCGAAATCTGGGGTGATGAACATAAAGTGGCCGAAAGAACACATCATGAGTCTTAGGCCCCTTCTCATTGAGAACTTCACTCTACTTGAATTCCCGCCAATACCACTCTAACCAATTTAAACAATATTATAATCAAACCAGCTTTGATGAAATGTGTAGTGTGACATATCATTTAACATCTCCAACAACATCTCTAACAAAAAGGAGTGTTATTACTATTACATTTTTACTCTACTTTTTTACATTTATAAAAACACATTTTCCATTTTTGACCTTGACAGAGGTCATATTAGGTAAATCTTATTGAGTCTTATTTTAATAGACCTGTAAAATAAGTCAACCTAAGCCCCCCTAAATACGCCACTGCTGATTTACTAAAATGCGAATGTTCATTATTTATATCTTACTGGAAGGGAAGGGGCTCGAATGGTAACGTGGTTTTTGCAAGTTCCATTAGTAAAATTAGTAAAGTTCGACAAGTCATAATGGGGCTATTCAAATGCTCCGAGGTAAAATCTGTTAAAGTACGAGTTAAAAATTTATTGTGCGTTCCAGGAATTCTGCATCAGGAAGTGCATGGAATGATCCAGAAATTCTGCTTGGTCATTGGTGATTCACTGCGTTTAACTCAACTTACAGGCGAGTTAAAATCCTAACCCGGTGTAAATCACACTATTATAGTGAATTGGAGTAGGAGATTTGACTTTCGCGCCATTATCCGTCGTTTAACTTTTACCCCGTCTTAACTTTTTAACAGATTTTAACCCGTTACCCGGCTTTAACTTGGAGCATATGAACGGCCGTAATGATTGTTGAAATTGTGTGGCTATGTTTGTAAACAAACAGTAAACGTCTGAAAATCTTAGTGGGTCTTAGTGGTTCGTGTTCGTGGCCAGGGCCAAAGTAGCAACAAGCAAGACAGCTGACATAAAACGTCAAACGTTGAAAATTGAATAAGAACGGAATATTTTTTTACATTTTATTGTTTGTATTTTTTGTCTTGCTAGCAGTTGATTGAAGTTGTGACTTGTGTGCGGTACTGCAATAAAATACTGCTGCTGATAAATCTGGATAAGCCGTTCATTAGTCACATTAGTTCACGTCACACCTTGAACCATCTGTCTTCCTGCCTATAACTTCGGCCTGTTTTGTTCACCACTGTCAACTGTACTGTCAACTGTACGTTCATTTCAGAAACTCAGCCCAACATTTTTTTTAAATTTTACAAAGTGACAGTAATTTTATTGTTACAGTTTTAATATTAAAAATAATTATTGACTTCATAAAAATGAAATAACATATTATGGCGATCAAAAATTTATGAGATTTATTTTGAATTACTATTTGGTTGATCATATTAAGAAAATATAATTTTCTTGGGTCATATAATTTGAATACGTCACACGGAAAATTAATGTCGATTTTATGAATATTTATAAAGACTTTGAGGATGTAATGAGTAATGTCTATCATTGTAATTAATGTTTTGAATTACAGAGCTAAATTTATTTGAAAATGAGTGTGAAAATGGAAGGATGTGACAAGAAGCAGAGTGTCGTCTTTTTCAAACACCTGAAATGCACATACAGAAAATTCCAGTCAGGGGTATTGGTCAACGAAACGATTGATAAAGTTCTTGTTAAAACGGCCTATAGAGACGAGCATTGGATTCCCAAAAACAAAGCAATAATCGTTTTAAGTATTCCTGCTGCGACAAAGATTCTCGTCATGAAAAATAACCCGATGGCAGGGTTTATAGAAATCCAGGCAGCCGAAGACTTGCGAGTTGTTTTCTTTTCTTTTCTTTTCTTTTTATTTCTTTTACTTTCAAATGTTTCATTCACATTTTCCAGTTACTTACAACAAGACTTTTATCAAATGGTGCCAGTCTATTACCCGGGCGTTCCAGAAACCCGATATTTGGCTGTGAGTAAATTGATATTTGCACAGCAAGCCATCGACTCTCTCGTCAACTTTGGACACGCCTACTTCATACAGGACAAGGTAAGGAAAATGAAAAGTAAAAAATAAATAAAATATTTAAAATTAATACCTTTGGTTTAATTTCATTTTTTGATTTCGATTTAGCCAACGAAAGGATTGAAAGGGAAAGTAGAAGTCAAAAAAGAAGCAGAGCCAAAATTAAAAGAAATTGAAATGGCAGAAGACACAAAATGCGAGACGTGTTTGGTTTGTCGTAACTCACGACTTGTTAAAGACTTTGAGACGTGTCAGTGCGGGGAACGGACCTGTACAAATTGCCTTAACAAACGACCACACGTTTGCTTATTTTGCAAACAAACCGGAGGCTTCTACAGAATGCTCCGTCAAAATTAATTTGAAAGCAGCTTTTAATAACAATTCCTCTTTCAGAAAACAACAACTGCAATTAAATCTTTTGACTTTCATGTAACTTTTTTCCTTCTTGTCAAATCCATTTTATATTTTTACAACGTTGTAATTGCAAAAATTGAATAGCAATTAAATTGAATATCCTTTGTTCGGATTTGCAATAATTTTGATTTTTGTGTATTTGTTAAATAATTTGTCTTCGTTTAAGAAAGAAAAGGATGAAGTAAGCGGAAAGTTGTAAATGTTTCAAGTCATGTCATTGCTCTTTTGCCAAAAACGAATTTTGGCAGTTGCCCTTGAAATGGATATTCATAGCAGATTTGTTTAAAGAAAAGGAGTAAGGAAAAGATTTAATTATTTGTAGCTTAAAGGACCATATCGAATATGGAGATTTTGGTAGGGCTCGATAGTCCGCAAAATTCTACACAACTTTAATGTACAGGCTGTTTCATAAGTAACACGAAGTTTTCAAAAATTAATATCTCATTAACCAGAAAGAGTTATGATTTGAGATAAATATCAATCGAAAGGGGAGACTTCAATTTTCAATTTCATTTATGTCTTGAATATTTTTGATATGTTTAAGGGATCGGGATAAGGCCTCATAAAAAATGGTCCTCCGCCATGTTAAAACGCACTTCACATTAGTATTTTTAGTTCCTTCAGCAGATCGTATTATGAATTGCAATAAATATCAATCGAAAGAGGAGACTTTAGGACCATTTTCATATATGGGATGTCTAACTTTGGTGATGTAATGTGTGTCTAATAATTGCCCAAGAAAAATTGGTCGATTCCATGATTTGTTTTCTTCGTGATTTGAGTAGGCAACATGTCACCGACCCTTCATAGGCAATTATTTCACCCACATTACATTTCCAAAGTTAGGCAAACCATACATGAAAATGACCGCTGAAGTCTCCCCTTTTGAAAGATATTTATTGCAACTCATAAGTCTGTTTGGTTTATGAACTACGTCAGTTCAAAGCAATATTGACTTCGATTTTTACACGGTGGAGGACCATTTTTTATGAAGCCTTATTCCGACCCCTTAAACTGATCAAAGTTATACAACCCATATATGAAAATGAACGTTGACGTCTCCCCTTTCGATTGACATTTATCTCAAATCATAACTCTTTCTGGTTAATGAGATATTAATATTTGAAAACTTCGTGTGTCTTATGAAACAGTCTGTATATGTCCCTATACCTAAAATGCTTCCCTGAGTTTATACGGGCAAAAAACGAAATCCTTATACATTGGGGGAGTAGGGAAACTTGTCCATTTCAATTCTCGATTTGGGGACTATTGGCCGTGGTTTTCACCAGATATTATTATTGTTATCGAAAGAGGACAAGTTCAGCATGTTTTCATGAAAATATTGTATGTAGTACAATCATTTTTGAATTTTTTATTGAATTTTGATGGTAGTACAAAATACGGGAATTTTTACCAAGTTAGCAATATATATGACGTGAATATTTTCATCCATCGAAGCCACGGACAAAACGCCGTGATTACTCATATAATTAATAATTATAAATTTTGTGAAGTACAACTTTACTTGTGTAAAGTATTTAAGGGCCTAGCTAGGTCATCGTCTTATGGTTGCACACGAAGCCTATATAAAATCCCTGCTTAATTTTTGAATATGGAATACATCTCTAACTCGGGGTAGAGTGGACCTATATAGAGGATTGAGGTGGGTGCCAATCGAAAGGCCATTTCCTAGAGAATTCGACGGGGTCCCTCATGTTGGGCTTTATTTGAGTCGTTTGGTTTCCATGATTTTTCTAATGCGTTCATTGTACTAATCAAAACCGTATTGTTGCAAAACGGTTGAACTAACGCCCAACATGAGGGACCCCGTCGAATTCTCCAGGAAATGGCCTTTCGATTGGTACCCACTCCAATCCTCTGGGTCCACTCTACCAAGAGTTAGCGTTGTAGTCCCGAAAAAAATAAACTAATTTCAGTGCATTACAATAACGGTTGCTAAGGAACAATAAATACCCATATTACGTGTGCACTTATGGGGGAGGGGTATGCAAAATTCAAGATATATCCAATAGTAACAGTAAGGTAGCCTGGTATGGAGCTTTTTTAAAATAATATTTCGCTTTTTCATATGGATCTAAATTAGATCCAATAATAATAATAATCAATACTCAAGCAATTAAAAATGGGATCTAATTTAGATCCAAGTGAAAAAGCGAATTATTTTAAAAAACTCCATACCAGGCTACCTTATTGTTACTATGGGATATATCTTGTGCAAAATTAGATCCTATATTTGTATAAGCGTGAGCCATGCTGACCATGTGGTCGAACAATTACTCTAAGAACGGAGGGAAGAAATTGTTTCACGTTTCTAAAAAAGTAAGTATTCAAATAGCCAGGCTGCTGGCAGAAAATAATTTTTTACTCAATGCTGCATGCAGGGTAAAATGAGCTGTTCTTTCCCCATTCTAAAAAATAAATATTTTACCAAGAAAAGAAGAAAAAACGCTCCGAAACAAGTGCATATTGCAATATTGCCCCTTTTGAAATGGTATACTACGGAAAATAATACTACGAGCTATGATTAGTTTTTTAAATAAAATCCAGTATAGAGTAACATGTTTATATGCTTCACAAAAGCGTGACACTGGACACACGGTTGACAAACGGGGAAGGCAGTTCAAAATTAGCAAAATTTTGGTTACGTATGTGTACGGTCCATAACAGCATGACAAAATAAAGTCACCAAGGTTATTTTAATTTCAATTTTTCTATGCACAACTCAAAAACCGCGACCCAGCTAGGCCCTTAAGCAAAACTCCTTTTTCTCTATTCTTGCTGGAAATGCTTCTTTTTTTGAAAAAAAGCAACATTTTACCTAAGAAAGGTAACCTTTTTGTCTTATTTGAGATAAAAAAGGCATGTTTTTTTTGGTTTCCTGATCTGTTAGCGTGTAGAATTGAATGTACATACATAATACATACCTACCTACGTTTTGTGCTATTCTAAAAATTGTGTATGTATGTGTGTAGTTGGAGTTTGGAGAATGGTATAGTGGCATGTAAGTATTATTGGAGTGTATATTTGTAATGTAGGAAATGGTTGGGTCAGGAGTCAGGATGTGACGATAGAGAAGAAGTAAAGGAAAAAAGTAGCAGAGTTTTAGCCGAATAAGAAGAAGAAGAAGAGTCCAAGTGAAAGTCGACTAGTCAACTCACTTCACTGAATCGTTCTTTGAAATATTTATTCTCCATACTTTGTTTTTTCCTCTTCAAACTTTTTCGATGGTAGGAATAACAACTTTCTGACAGTCAAACCCCGAACTGTCCCGTCCTTCACTCTTCTCTCATCTCACAACTACATCTTCAACAACACAATGCACCGACCAACTACCACACCAACAAAGTCTCAAACTTTCCTTACCATTTACTACCGTTCTAGTGTGTTGGATATCCATGTCATGCCCTGCCCTACCACCACCATACTCCTATGTACTACTATATTATACTACTACGAGTGTACTACACCAAACACCACTTATCTCACAAGACAAGAGGAATAGCAGAATACCACACACTATCTGTACAACACGTTCTTTTGTATGCATAAGGGCAATGTGAATCCATATAATTGTGTGTATCCATAAAAGTGTAGATGTAGATTTATTTTCTCTCTCAATGATAGTGTCGAGCATAATAATATACTTTAGTCTCTATGACTATTATATGTAGTTCAACTTCACTCACCCCCCCCCCCCTCCACTGTACCTTTTTACACACTACACAACTGGTATAGTTCTTGTGCCGTTTACTCTTTTCTTTCAACTGTACATTTCAACATTAAATATCTCAATTGCTACACGGAACATGCATTTGCATCGCCTTCAAGTGTCATTATTCGCGCAAAAGGAAACTAACCTCTGGAATTATTTACTTTGCTCGCCATACAAAATGTCACCTGCATCCAACTTTATCCCTGACATAAATCTGAAACATTAATCCCACTCTCCCATTATCAAATCATCGTACATGATTTATTGCTAATTGGATTTAATTGCCAACATAAATGCATCCATTTTGCAAAAGGTGTAACCTAGTACTTAACTAGTGCATGCCATTTATATTTAAGAATAGAATAATGCTTAATTATCGAAATTCATATAAACATAGGTTTGAGAAAAGATTTCTATTTCTTTGGGCACATTTCTAACATTTAGTTTATTTATTTCTAGAGGCATATAACAATATAATGTAATATTACATTGTATGTTACAGTTTCATACTAAAAGGGCAAAGCATAATATAATTACTGCACTCCTAAAAACTTGTAACATTATACTTTCCTTTCCATATCATGTTCCATTTCTGAGAAATCTACTTAGGTACCTTCTAGTATTCAGCAATATCAATATTAAGTCGTTGCATTCTGGGAAAAAAGCAACATAAAGTTAAGTTCTTAGAATTTGTTTGAGATCAAAGTAGTTTCACGAATGCTTTATTAATCATTGCCGATGCTTCAACAAAATGCTACTGTTGTATGTCCGTCGGTCGGGATGATTCGTACATTGAATTCCTTACATCGATGTTTCTTATGTTCATTTTGCAATGGTTTATTATTTGTTGATGCGAAATGAATAATTAATGAGTTACCTTCTAACCCGTTATAGTACAAATTTGACATATAGAATAAATTAAAGACGTCATAGTGAAATGCACATTTTTAAGCCGTAACTTCCCGAAGTGGACTACAAACGTAGTCCACCACAGTTTCTTATATAAAAACTTTTTCCCTATCGCATCTAAAATGTTGGGATTTTTTGTATTCCTAGACTCAATATCTCTGTTATTAAAGTTTTTATTCGAAGTTATTGGGCATTAAGATCGATTTTTAAAAATTACAAAACCAACAAAAAGTGGGATTCTTGTATAAGTTACCAAAGTGGTAGTACCAAAGTACTCCAAACGTAGTCCAGCCAGGGTTTTGCAATTAGTGGACTACGTTTGTAGTTCACTTTCCGGAATAACGTTACCATGAAACATAACGGAAAAACAGTAGCATGAGAAACGAAAACTCCATTACAGTTTCAAATAATAATTCATCAAACCTTACTCATCAGTATTAAAATATTCACAGGTTTATTATAATATACAGACTACTTTAACAATCATTGCATTGCTATTGGCTATTGGCTATTATATATGAATTGTAGGGGTGGGAGATTTTTAGAATTCCAGAAACCGTACAAAACGGAACCATCGATTTAATACCCGAAACGGAACCATTTATTTAATACCCGAACCGAAGCCATTTATTTAATACCTGAATCGGGGCCATTTATTTAATACATGAATCTTAACTATTTATTTAATACACGAACCGGGACCATTTTTTTTAATAACCGAATCGTAACTATTTATTTATACCAGAACCGGAACGGTTTTATATTTATCCCTATATTTCTTGTTTGTGCTCTGTCATAATACTGATAAGGTTAAAAAGCACACAATACGAAACCCTTGGATTACAAGCGTAGTCCACGTTTTTATATAATAGGACTACATTTGGAGTTGTAATGCATGTGTATATATTTGTGGCCATAATCTTTCTTCTACATGTTGTATGCAGAGAATTTATGTACAGTAGCTCTGTTAAAAAATTTAAATGGCCGCCGCCTTGATTTTACGCACGTCGCAGCACAG
>JAQFYB010005439.1:0-14059 GCA_034694085.1 Pogonognathellus longicornis | reverse complement strand
TATCAATCACATATTAAAGTTTGGGGGATTTTCTGGTTCCATGAAATTTCAAGCCATTCCGTGCGCCCCTCTTTGTAAAAACAAGCCATTCTCTTTGAGTATAGGTCTTAATAGAAATGCGCAACTGTGCTTCTGTTTGAAGTTGTGGTCGTTGTTTTCGTTTCATCATTTGATACAAATTCGGGTCCAGTTACACAGAGATGCACTGCACAAGGCACAAGCAGCGTGTGAAGAAACAGATCGGCTACATTACATTATTACTTTACTTGCGTGTAAGTTTTTAGCTATAAGGAGTAGGCTATGGTGGTATAGAGTAAGTCCATGCATTCATTCCCTTCTCGTATTATTAACCAGGATTTATTGGTGCGATTGTGACCAGAATGAAAATGAAAGGAAGGAGAGCATAGATATTAGAGCCGGGCAACTTTAGCAGCAGGCTACTTTCACTTCCGAATTCATTTAATTCCACACAGAACTCAGCACTCATTAATCCACTTCGCGTTCATTGCTTTGCAAATGCACTAACAACACAGCTTTTAGCACCCAAAACCCCCGCACATGCCGAGGGTTTATAAGTACAACCAAAAAGCAACGGACAAAATTGACCAAAATATACTCATCACTGTCATCACTAAGTCCGTCCCACACTCCCACATCATTTAGCCCAATCATACAATGCATCGCTTCTAAATTAAAATTGCTCTTAAACACAAAGTGGATGCAATATTGATAATCCTGATTTTTGATGACGTAATTATTGCATCTTCCCCCACACAGAAATATTCGAAGAAATCAAAGAAAGTAAAGTTCAGCTTTCTTCGAATATTTCTGTGTGGGGAAGATGCAATTATTACGGCATCAAAAATCGGGATTTTCAGACCCAGCCCTGATAATCATCGGCCGATGTATGGTATATTGTAACTATCCATTTATGGGATGAAATCTGAGCAATAAATAAAGGCTGTGAACAATAAAGACCATTCACAAAAGAGGCAACGACTGTTTTAACCAAGAAAAGAATGTAGCAGTATAAGCGTATTAAATGTGCAGTGGAAGCACAGTGAAAACTTTTAGGAAGGAAGATTTTTGTGACGAGGTGAACTGAAAAGTGCCAACTGAGCAACAAACTTATGTTCTCAGACAAGTCCTATAAATATTAGATGGAAAGTAGAGCTGGTGCGGATTAGTGACAGGGCAGTATTAATAGTAGAGTAGTGGCAATTTCCACTATGCCACTATTCCTGCAAAGATGACTAATAGCTTCGGTAAAAGCAGAACTACCCACGCTCATCCATTTGCATGGCATTACAAAAAGCTCAAACTACTAATTCAGCTCATATTCGTAATGCAAAAGAGGAAATTGTCATTTGTGTTCCTAGCAAATGTTCCATGTTTATTGACATTACATTTCCCATTGTGCCATGTGATTTGTGAAATAATCAACAGAGTGATTCTAATAATTGGATCACTAACATCAATTATTTGTTCATTATCAAATGTCATACCTAACTATACTAACTACTAACTACCGATGCAATTAGAAGTAACAAGTATGATCTCTAAAGGCCTGCAAAAGTACGAACTCTTTATTGAGAGTTGCAAACGAAATGAAAAAAGCAAACAAAAACTATTGACAATTATGCGCCTAAACTGACTTATGCTTCTCCTGTATTTATTTCCATATACAATCAACGTATCGACTCTTCCATTTAGGAATAAAGTATTACTATACTTCGTTAGATGTTTTATAGAAAGGTTTCGTCTGTCTACTTGTCCGTCTGTCAATCTGGTTATTGCCCGTTGTATAATACTTCTTCCTTTATGTCCAGATTTTATGAACTCTTAGGTTAGGTTTGGTTTGGGGTTACAACCATTACAAAAACGACAAGTTTGAGTCGTGGTTCAAAAGATTCGGCCAAAAAGTCGCGTTTAATACATGAGCATAACAGTTAAACAAAAAATGTGAATGTGTTTCGGAATGACGGAATAAATGAATTTTAACAAGCAAAATAGGCGATGCAGCACAATATTGTTTGTTTGAGACATGAGGAGGGCAAAAAGTTAGATACTGTAATACTAGCTTTAATACACACGAGACCGTCAACTGTATGTCACTTGAGTTTGGGTTGCTCATTGCATATCACTCATACATAGTGTAGAGCCTGAAACTTAAAATGTTTGCACACACTTCTAGCATTCTACCCGACTCCTGTGTGGTTGCTAACCTTTTGAACGTAATGTGGGGCATTAATTTACTTTTGTAGGTACTTTTATTCCGAACCTCAATATTATTTAGTATTACTGTCCAGCTTCTATTCATATTCCCCGGAGACACATCCAGCTACTTGTGCTGAAAAGTATTTGTTATAATAGAAAGAGCCTCTAGTCTCTGTAACTGGAACACACAATATCCGTGCGCTTGACCTGACAACTTGAGGTGGACTCCAGCGGATTCCATACACCCGTTTTCTTTCTATTGCTGTGTGCCAGTATGTGTATAACTCTCTTTGATCCACTTCTCCAGGCAGCTCACGTTTGCTATTTACACCCAAATGATTTGCGACATTTCATTCATCTCGGCCTCAACTGGAGTAGATAAAATACCCAAGCGCTTAGTACGTACTAAGTACTTTGTAGCTTAGTTGTACTCTACACGCCTATATAAAAGACATAGTCGACACCAGGGCTATAGCTGGTAGTGTAGAAAATGAGTGCATGGCAATCATGTCCTAAGTCTCACTGCCTTTTCCCCGTTTCTCTCATTCTTTAGAAAAAACTGTGAATTTACTTTGTATTCTGCATGTATTTGTTAGCGTGAAAAGACCGTTAAGAAATGCGTAGGCTGTTCAACGAAAATACTTTCCCAGCCAATAAGCACATGGTCTTAGCACAATGTACGGAATATACAGTTTTAATGAGTTTTACGAGAATTGCAGAGACTGCTGGGTTTTACACTGCTCTGGAGTAGTACATACAAATGCCGAGAAGAAAAAGTAGGAAGGAAAAATTAATTATTCGGTCTCTAGGGATTCTCGCTTTTTACACAGTTCTATTCCAACATAAGTTCTGTATACAGGCAATTGAAGGCTCAGGCTCCTTAAGTATTATAAACGTACTATACTATAATGATACTGAGAAATAAAATGGTTCTGGTATTTGCCATTTGTTTATGGGATGATGAGGATGCACGGAAGGAACCTATAGCTTAGTTATTAGCAGCACTATAGGAAATGAAAAAAGATCATCGTTTTATTAGTGATATTGCAGTGAATGAAGTGAGATACTTTGTTGGACATCATTGTAGCTGGAGGGCTGTTGTAGGCTACACCGAGCACAGAAAATGGGATTGGGAAGAAATACAAAGGGCGGGATACAGTCGGGACAGGTAGCTATGGTTTTTCGGGGATAATTATTATATAAGAACTGGAGAGACACGAAGTACAAAGCGGAGAGAAAGCCATTATGGAATTGTTGACTAGAAACAATAGGTGAATTGGTGGAATGGGACTGGGATGTCGAGCCGTGGCTTTGTTGCTTGTGCATGACTTCCTCCGAACACGCTCCACTTCAGGCACCCGGCATACCCACCCAGTCATCCCACCAACAAAGTCAGCACAAAGAAACTTGTGTGCTCTGAACACGACTCTGCTCTAATAACTAACTTGGAACGGAGCCGAGTTTATTAAATTCACAATGTGGACTATCAGTTGCACCATCATCCCTCATCCGCCTCTTCCGCTCATCCACAGTCTACACATTATGTAATAAACAAACCACTCACACCGTCCCAAACAATAACAACAACTCTCTCTCTCTCTCACAACTTTAGCACCAAACATTAGCAGATATTTACATTTCTGCTTAATAAGGACACACTCGCATACAAACCTAATCACGTATTACTCGTTACGACTCTCCAACCGTTTCCACAATCATCTTCCCATTTACATCTCTTTTCTCTTCATATAAACACACAGAAAGTCCCCGATCCTTACTTTCGTTTATCTCCTTGCTTGAATGAACGCATTTATTATTCAAGCTTTTACACTTAACAGAATTTCGCACTGCAGAAAATAAGTAGGAGCTAGAACTAGAACTAGGCCACTATTTTTTCCTTGGCCAAATTTTAAATTTATGATGGAAAACAAAATTGCTGAAAATATCGAATAAGCGAACCTATTACTGTCTTAGAATACACTCCCAAAAATTTCAAAGCATACGAAGCAAAATATTGCATTTTAAATGGAAGATGATAAGGTTCTGAGAAATCCGATTTTTCTAGAATTATTAATACATCGCAGATACGTTTATGCGAAGGTGTAATCTGTCTGTCCATCCGTCTGTCCTTCCGCGCTGTAATGTAACTTAAGAAATAGAAAGAAACTATTTAAATAGGTTCATAGTTTAATACAAAGGAAGGCCAAGTTCAAAAATGGCAACAATTCATCAACTCCTTTTGACATTTGGCCCTTGGGAGTAAGTATGCACGTGTTGTAGGTATCAGTAAATACAAATGTGTATGAGTTTCATTCAATCTGCGTCCTTGAGGCAGCCAATCGGTCAAATTAGAAGCAGTGAATCAGTACATAACCCCTCAAGGCATTAACATCATACAAACTATCTAATTTTCCGGGGATACAAACCTACTTTGTAGGAACTCCTCATTCAGAGCATAATAATATTTCATCTGTGTATAACCTTTAGATCCGCCTACTCTTAGAGGTGAATGTTTTATATGTATACAGGCATTGATTGGGAAGGGAAGGATGAAAAGTATAAAAGATAGAAGTACATGGTATGAGTCAAAGGAAGTGCGATATCGGTTAAATACAGGTAGGGAGTTAAGCCACTACGTACATAACTAAAGTACTAGTGTATAGTGGCATTGGCTAAATTGCTAAGCAAGGTTCGGAGAAGAGGAAATCCAATTTGGTTGTTCTTGTTCCGCTGGGCTCAGACGTTGTGTTGTGTGCAGAAGAAAGTCGTGCTCTTCCCATTCCCATCATCTTCGTCTCGTCTCCCTGTTATTCGCCACACGGCCGTGTGCCTAGTTTTGTCTATGGCTGTGTAAAGTGTAACGGGCTAGCCTTGCACCTTGCATGTAGTAGTGAGGCAATGTAGTGTAGTTGTACAGATAGTTGGCTGGTGCTTGTGCAGTCCATTAAAGCGTAACATATAACTGCAAAACCGGGTTCTCCTTGCAGAGAGTGGATGGGAGGAAGGAAGAGCGTAGCTGAAGTAATAGCGGGTTACAAGAGAAAGCAAACCACGAATTTCGCACTTTATTTTCCATTTCATTACTGAAGCACAGCATTCGCAGATTCCGCCGATGCATTTCCCCACCTTCCCTCACTCGCACAAGGCACAACCAAACTCCTGGACTCCCTTACTTCCATCCAGCACGCTCTCTCCAGCATCTCTCCCAGTCCATCTCTATGTCTTTTCCTTTTTCTCCACACTCCTCTTCCTTTTCTATCTCTGCCTCAATCTCCTACTTCGCTCTCAGTGCCGTATCACTCCACTCCGGTAGGTACCTGTTCCTCGATTCACTATTCCAGTTCAAAGCCATTTCACATTAGCTTCACTTTACAGCACTTGGGAAATGTTCACTCTGGTTGGTGGTGGCTGTGGTAGTCCAGTGGTACATGTAGATCGTAGATAGTAGGGCTTGTGTATGTTGAGGGCAACGGATAGGACTTATAATATGATGTTTTCGCTGCGAGTGCATGGGGGAGGGACCTCAAGGAAATTCGTGTCACATTATAAAACATTCGAGAGACATTCGATCTAAAATGCCTTGAGCGCTCTTCACACTTAACTAGGTCGCTATGTAAATCTGCGTGTTGCGAATACATAGAATGTGTACTGAGCAAAGTGAACACTCTACAAAGAGTCTCGTAGTCTCAACTGATATGTTACACCACTTCACATAGTGTTATAAACATCCAGCCTTGCGATTAGTCGGTTTTGCAATTTCAATGAGGTCTTCTGACAAATCTGCATAAATAATACGCGAGGTTTGTAGAAATAATGAACCAGTGGAACGGAATGAGTTGTTTGCCTTCAAAATGGTAGTTACAGTTACAGCATAGTTAATATTAGGGTTTTGTGGAGACAGCGTGCATAGTTGTGTGCCAAGATACAGGAACCAACACCATAACAGACTGGAACTCGTGATATATAAAGGGACGAGTTAATTAGTGAGGAATGTGTGCAATAAATAAATTCCATTGTAGACATCGTTCTAATGAACGTTGGTGTTGGATGGGAAGGGCAGGGACGGGTATAGGGAGCAGAGTGACGGATTGAGGAGGAGAGCTAAGAAGGGATGACAAAGACAGAGTCACACACAAAAGTCACAAAGTCAACTCCGAATCAAGTGTTACAAAACGAGTTTTGTAATTTCCATACAAAGACATGACAGAACATTAGAGAGTTGAGTATTTGGGAAATGAGCTTAGGTGAGTATTTGAGTAAACCCAGCGGAAGAGTAGGGGAAGTTGTGGAGAAGTCTTTTAGCAAATGTCAGTCTCACTCAGCTTCAATCCCACAACACTCCGTGACTTTATTAAACTCTTTGGTCTCACAAACAGGAAACAAAAGTCTTCTCTCCCAGAAGTTTTTAGTGGAGCGGGGCAGACAACTTGTTCTAAGGAGGAAGGCGCTTTTCTATTCATTTTATGGCAATGCATCATGGCTTCTAAACTCAAATGCATTCAACTCCCTGCACTCTGCACATTACTGATTAATCAAGTACAGTCAACATAATAATAAAGACGTCTTAGAAATATTTACAATTTGTACAACTAACATTAAGTATTACACACAGCTTAAGGCTCCTTTCATCACGTTTTCAAATACTAACCAATAACTTTCAAGGTCATTCGTAGTCTCTGAACTAGCACATGACTTTTATTTCTAAAATTCAATGCAACACAACACAGGCCAATAATCATTGCATAATCTGCAACTTTCTTTTGACGATCGAGCTGATCAGCAACAAATTACTGGTGTTACTGACAAAGGCGTTGTGAAGTAGGGTGGCATTTTGTTCGTGTCGGCCAATATTTTTCAAAAAATCTGATGGATCACTTAATTTTTTCTAAATTTTTGAGCTTTTATGTCAAAATAGTCTAGTTTGTGAGATTTTGGGTGGTTCACGTGCAACCCCTCTGGGAAAGGGCATGTCTAGAGGGTGACTTGGCTTGTTGATCGCACTGATAATTCAACTAATCCCGTTCAGAGAACGGGCTTTTTTCTAGGATAATAATAATATTATATATTTATCTCATCGCAATGGACATTTCATTTGCAAGACTGTGAGATAACACAATACTTTAATGACCTCATTATTTGATGAGGAGTTTAGAAAAACTCGAATTTTGCTGACGTCATTGAAGTATGATGCTCATTAAATAATTCTTATTACTCCACTTCTGTTCTGCTACTACTCTTGCATGTATGGTAGTACCTAAAGAAAAGTGTTTACAAGTATGGTATACCTACACAATTATTTTCTTTTTACTGTGTCTTATATCATTGGTACATTATACATTGCATTAGTACACACATTTACTGTAAATAACTAATACTTTTATACCAATGATTTAGCCAAAGTGTATTAGTGCCTCTACAATACATTTTTTTCTTTTGAGTGGATACAGCATAATTTTATAGAGCTGGTGCACATCACACAAAGTTGAATGAGGATGATATAAGACATTTTGAAAGATGTAGTTGGGCTAGACTACAAAAGAGTAGGCGATATATAATATGTTTAGGAGAGTGAGTGAATTGAAAGGAAGGAAGAGACTTCTCTTTCTGTGTCCTCTGCCTCTTTTGACAAATGAATAATTTCTATTCATAAAACATCTCTCCTACTTCTCTTTCCATTTCCTCCTCCATCCTTCTCTTTGTACCAAGTCTCAAGAGATTACTTCATTTTTGAAAAAGAAAAACCTTTTAGTCTTTGTCTCGCCCAAGTCTTCCGTGCACATCACCTCAAAACTCTTTATTGTTTCAACAGTCAAGCAATAAATTTTCATGTAATTACTCTCAAGACTTTTATTAATTTTTGTTTGTTGTACGGCTACTGTAACTAATGTTGTATAGTTCCTGACGTATGGCACTGTACACTACAAACATATATAGTTCAATATGATGTTCAATTAAACGCTTACTTCACAATATTTTATTTTTATGGTACTCTCCTTACTAGAGATGTCAATGGTTAACCGGGACCGGCTACCAAACCACTCTCAGTTAATTCGGTCCTATTGCGCTCTCTAAGCGATACGGTTCTTAAATATTATAATACGTTCCGGTTTGATACATCTCTTAAATATTACATTTCGGTTAGGTACGGTTCTTAAACATTACATTGCGGTTAGGTACGGTTCTTAAACATTACATTGCGGTTAGGAACGGTTCTTAAACATTATATTGCGGTTAGGTACGGTTCTTAACTTAAACATTATGCTCCGGTTAGGTACGGTTGCCATATTTCATTTTGACTGCCAATCATGTGGTATTTACAAACTATAAACTAACAATAATATATAATCTAGGGTAAAGTTCGACTCTAGCCGTGTCCATAACAAAACATAAATCTGCATACCTTTTTATAAACGCAAATACACCAACAAACTTCCAATATTCAAAAATTACACAACGAATCTGAAACTTTAAGAACTAGTTCAAAGTGTACATAAAATGCGATAAATCGGTTGAGTTAACCATGCAATTCGTTTCCCTTCCATGTACTCATCCATTATTCTTATAAGAGTGAGAAGATGTAGTCGTGGTGCACTTACTTTTTTGTCAGTTTGAACATTATGTGCCCATTCGGCAATCGGCTCTGCATTATAAGGTTCCAGCACCGTGAAGTCGTAAACTGAAGAATGGAGGTAGGTTGGTTAGTAGGAAAGAATAAGAAAGTGACTTGCATGGTAGAAGAAGTGGAGGGACAGAAGGGAACGTCTTCAGAAATGGTACAAGGAAAATGTCTAATAAGCAAAAGAAGGGACATTTGAGAAGTCCAGAAGTTTCCTGAACGTGTTCTTCTGGCACATTATGAGCTGTTTGTGAATAGGTACGCTGAAAGACAACTTTAGCTGGCAAGTAGTACATTAGTGGTGCTACAACTCTAGCAGGGAAGGTAATAATGGTGGAAGAAGGACTGGAGAAAGTGCCAGGAGAAGTGAAAAGTGCGCAGCGAAGTTGTGTCAGTTGAATCTACGGTTGTGCTTTGCTGAGGAGATACATGCAAGATGCGAAGATAAGAATTCTCTTCGTCCCGAAACCCGAAATTCACAACTCAATCTTTGTGCAGGAGGAAGCGAGCACACTTACACTTACTTGGAGTCAACACACAAGGCCTACCGACCTGACGACCTCACACCGCAACACACACACACCCATATCTCCGTATACTCTACCCGGTCTACCCACTCCCTAACATCAAGCTTCGAGTAGAACATTGACTTAACTGTTTACCTGCACTTCTCTAATTTCCATATGTCTAATAATATTTTATAATATATATGAAATGAACAGTTGTTGCAAACAGATATAAAAAAGTATCGTATCGTAAAAAGACCTGGGTCAAATATTATTTGTAATTATTATTTTTCCTTTAATGTTGATTGACATCGGAAAAGGCGCGAAGTGGAGTGAATAAGTAACCGACTAACAGAGTTAGCTCACCAAGCTTTAAGCAGAAAGCTGGCTTGCTAAATGTTTGTTTCTCCTTGAACACTAACGCAGCATGTTAGTAGACGGATGTGTACCTTACCTACCTACTTTTATTAAGCTAGGGTTTGGAATCTGTTCTGGCATAAACATGCGAAAGCTAATGATATTTAGTTTTTTATTTGTCAATAATTCCCATTCCCACACCCCAGCCCCACACCGTGCCTTTGCCTCTGACGTTTAACATATTTTAAGCCATGCTACTGTAGTTACCTTCATGGCTTTATGAAAGGAAATTTATATACAAACATTTTTTTTAAATATATTCCACTTTTATTTTGCTTATTCAAAGATTAAAGGTGTATCTTGCAATAGATATTTAATATTTTTTGCATGGGAGAATATCCTTATTGACTACGTATATAGTACTGCATGGTACTATATAGTTCTGCAAGGTTGTATATAGAATTGTGTTGAACCTACTAACCCTGATCCGAACCTGGAAAGCCCGACCCGAACCTACAAACCTTGACCCGATCCTACAAACCCCTCGAATCTTGAAACGCCAAACCCACACCGAACCCGTTTTCATCCAGAAATACTTATAATCTAGACCCAAAAATTTTGAAGCCCGAACTGTACCCGTTGTCAAGCTAGCGTAGCCCGTAGCCAATTAATGTAAGCAAACGTCAAAAATAGATGATAAATTTTCCATTGAAGAGACATTCTCTTTCCCTAGTGAAATATTGCACCATGCCTTAGGGGCGATTGAACATTATTTATTTTTATATTTTGAGTTTGGTTAACCCGAACCGAACTGTAAAAATTAGTAACCCGTCCCGAAACTGTTTAATGTTTGAAAGTCTTTATGCCTGGAAAATTTCGGGTCCGTGACAGAGACGACATGACACCCATCCTAAACATGAGATTTGATTCTTACGGTGTACATATTTTCACTCTTCTCAATGCCAACAGAAATCGGTTATCAAATGTATGCCATGGGCATGGACGCTTATGCCCCTAGGCACCTGGCAGCAGTGGCACATTGACAGTTTTTGAAGTAAAGCAAGATAGAAGATACGTTCTCGCAGAGTACAGTACTGTACACATAAGGCCGTATACAAAATATGATTTCGGGAGAAAGTGGCTTAAAACACTTTTTTGGGCCATGCAAAGCCAAAATCCCGAAATATCTATATAGTGTAAGTTTTAAATTTTCGGAGAGGGCGATTGCTGCCTGCCTCACTAACCCCTGTATACTACCTTGAGTACACATTTATTTCTCAAATCCCTTTCCTCCTTTTCTGCCTTCGTTAGAAACAGAATCACAGGTCCAAAGTTTTTTTTCTATATATTTGGATTGCGCTGTATGCCACTCGCTCAGTCTCCTTCCTTACTTGATTCTTATTTGAAGTATGGATTGGAAAAGAACCTGGCAAATTTTTAGAGACAGGTAGAGATTTTGCAATGTGGACTCAACTCAAGTCTACTGAACCAACAACAAGAGAGTGTGCTCCACGAGTGGAGTGCAGAGTGCAGTGTGGAGTGGAAGTAACGCTAATAGCAACTCCAAACCAAACAGGAGCAGAAACAAAGTTCTCTTTCTCTCTCAAACAAACTTTTCTATTCCCTTCCAGTCTTACTTCAACCTTCTTCCTGGAGAAAGGCACTCCCGGTCCCAGTCCATCTCCAGAAACGCATCCTTTCTTTTCTCTGTCATTCCAACTTCCAACACAACCACCTCATCAACTCTTCATCATACAATCACTCGTCCATCTCTCTCACAGACACACAATATTTCATTCTTAACTGAGTCATCGCCACCATCGTTTCCATCGTCGTCGTGTTGCCCCCCCCCCCCAAACAAACTAAAACTCAGAAAGGTCGTCGTTAGTTGGATCTGGGTTTACACACAAGGATTTTTGTCACAGTTGAGACGCATTGCAATATTGAAACAAATATCAACAATCCACCTACTTTGTTTTGCTTATCACTTATTCTCAACTGTCTCATCTCGTCTGACCTCTTGATTCGTGACTCTGAATGTCCCCTTTTAGAAAGTTTACTTACACATTACATCAACACTTCCGCGTGGGGAACCCCGTATCTACTTTCCTATAGCTTGTATATAATTGCATGCGACGCATGACCTAATTTTTAATATCTTGCTCTCCTATGCGTTCATGTTTTGTCATTTTGTCTTTCTAGAACTATTTAACACTTCTCACGAAATATTGAACCCAAAAGTAAACTACTTGCACTATACTTGCACCAATATATGTATACAAGAAGTGCATACCACGTGGAAATCGTAAGTCACAATAATAAACAAGTTTAGGGTATACTCCTGAAACTAAAACAGAAACTTTTGCATTGTGTGTTTGTGAGTAGCATCCAACTTCATTTTCACGGTTTATTTTGGCACGGGAAACCATCATATTACACAAAGTGTGTCAGAGTACGTCAAATTTTGTGACTCTAAATCGTAACAGTCTAAACAAACATCTCAGTGATTGGATTTTTGTGTAGCTTCCAGGCATTTCACATTGCTACATTTAATTTTCTTCGATTGATTAAATCGGGGAGATTACTTTGGTCAATAAAATTGATCTAAGGAAATTAAATCGATGTAAAAGTACCCAGCTGCGGCGATGTTGAGGATGGATTATGTCTCTTTTTGTGTGGTATGATGCGTCAGAGTGGATGAACAAATTTTTTCAGCTCTTTAGCTAATTTAACGTAATGTAAGTGAATCGTTTGTTCTACTCGTTCAACTTCGTCTATAAATCCCCGATTTGTCCTTGTCTTATCGACAATTTTAAACTGGATATAAATTTAGGGACATCGTAGAGCGCACAACTGGATGGAACAATATTATTTGTGTATCGAATATAGCGGAGCTGAAAAGTTTCTCGAGTTTGTTTGTGACACTCGTTGTTCTGAGAGCTTTACTTATTTGTCCTTTCGGGCTCATTCGTCTCATTTTACACCAAGTACGAACGAATATATCCAATCTGTGAGTGCACATTAAATGTAAAGAATCCTCGTCTTCGTCCTTCAGAGAGACAGTAAGGCGATTCCAGCCGAAGAACACATACCTAAGCATTCCGCTGTTTATATTTTTCGGGATGGAATACGAAGAAGCCAGGCTTCGCAATAGGAAACATGTGCGAATTGTCGCCTTAGTTGATATGGTAAAGTGAAAAGTTCATTCAGCTACACTATATACCTGTACCTGACTAACTGTCATATTTAAAATGTCATAAGAATGTAAATTTTTCATTTCCTTAATTATTTTTTCATTTGTTGCGGCTTTCAAGCGTTAATGTTTTTCATAAATATTTGCTTCTTAGTAGTTGGAAGAAGGTACTCTACTCTATCACTTTAGATAGAAGGTACGACACTTTATGGGCTTCAATTTTACGTCTGTCTATCTGTTCGATATCGCTTTCGATACTTACCCGTTTCAATGGGTTATTTTAATGTATTTTTTTCATTGCAGGCAATTGCCGTCGGGATGATAGTCTACTTTGCTTACAAATTTGCCAATATGGAAATGAGAGATCTATCAAGACCTCCTTTCAGTCCAGGGAAATGTAAGAAATTAATTTCTACTTCCTATAGGTCAATGTTAATAATAGGTATTAGTATTACGAGTGTAATAAAGTGACATCGTCAAAGCTTGCCTGAAAAAAAATAATGCTTCTCAATTACAAAATGAAAATAAAATTTCTATGTTCGATGAAGCTCGAAATACATTTCCCTATATAGATGGAAAATAAAATACATTTTAGGATTTGTTTTGTCAAAATAAAATATTTTGTTAAATGCACCATATTTCACACAGGTTTGTATTGAAAATGATGTTCTCATATTAAACCAATTTTTTACAATGAAGCTTGGAATATTGGTTCACATTTTCAATAAACTGAGACTCAGGTACGTAGCCAGGCACTTTGCACATGCACCGCCCAGAATAAATTATTATGGTCACAAAAGTGTAAAGTCAGAAAAATTTACGAGCGAATATAGGTAACGCATTTTGCTGTGGGTTTCATCTAAATTGACTCTATTTTGACTCATTTATCCCTAGTATTGAGATTTCGCTTCCCCACAAAAATCGCTCTCTGTATAGACCTTGCCGTGCACCCCAACTTATAATCCTGGCTACGTGCCTGCTGAGAATAGACTGGGACAAGCCGTGTTAAATTTTTGGGAATACATCAATCGTTTTGCTGATCGTGAGTAGTAGAGATGGGAATGGGACGGGTTAAAGTCGGATTTTTATGGACAGGAGCTATAATAAGTACGGGCTCAAGGAGGTTTTTACAGTAAGGACTATGGTCGGGACCACGATAATAATAAACGG